>JAYMFT010411763.1:0-18202 GCA_038088735.1 Panulirus argus | reverse complement strand
ATCCTTCAAAATACTCACTCCATCTCCTCCTCACTCCATCACTCCCTGTTATCACTTCCCCCCCTGCCCCCTTCACCACTTACACTCCTCTCTTCCTACTTGCATATATGCCTTAATCTCTTGCTAAAATCTCTTTACTGCATCTACTAGTTTTCCTCCTACACCATATATCTGCAACACCTTCCCAGAGCCTTTCCATCAAACCTATCATAAACTTTCTCTAACACCATATGTGCCACATTCAGATCCCTCTATTTCTCTACATCTTGCACACATTCTTCAAAGCAAGCATCTGATCAACACATCCATGGCCTCTACCATAACTGAAAACACATTGTTCCTCCTCAATCTGAAACTCTGTGCAGGACACCATTTTCTCAACCACTACTCCCATACAACTAACCAACTCCACTCAAGGAACTTATAGCTATGTATAAAAGCAATTAAAGCTACAAGCCCCACAAAATAGTGCCACTCAGAACTAGTGGTAGCCTAGTCAGCACAAACATTTAACACCTACAGTGAAACAAACATCCACTCAATACAGTCCCACCTCAACATGCATAGCACTCAATTCTATGCAACGGAACTAGACCCCTCCCCAACTAACCACTGACCCTTAGGTAGAAATAAAAAGCTTAACCCTGCCTCACACCTATGCAACCTCTACTCACAGACCCATCTTTCCCCCAGAAATATAACAATGACAAAACATATACACACTGCTATAACCCTACAAGCACTAAACTTCCATCCTCTCATCTCTTTCAAACTCTAACCTATCAGATATACATTCATCACATGGAACATTGCTAACATAAACACAAGTCACACTCTCCTTTCTACACTCTGGACACTGCTCATCCTGGCAACACTACTAACACCATTTCAACATATCCCAAGACCTTCATAGCCATGATGCAACTACCATATCGAAGACATCGGGTGCTTTTTATTCATTTGCCCTGCAATCTGCATACAGACATACACACATCACTATAACCTATGGTTCTAAGTATTGGACATGCTAGCTTTGTGAGTGCTAATGGAGCCTCATAAAGAGAGAAGGAACTCCTGAGGCAGGAAGTAAGAAAGTGTGAGAACACTAAGAGGCTATGAAAACTTAATATTATGGGGTAACAAATGTCTCTGCTGAAGGGACTTGTTAGAAAATAACCAAGTTCTCAGCATATGCCCAAAAGAAAGAACCCAGAGGTTCTAATAATAATCATTCACATTTGCCCTCGGAGTGGAACTCCTCCTTCACGTATCCAGGAAATATCATGCAAAATTATAAAACCTAAAACCAAAAGCAAATGTTAAACCTCTTTATGTGCCCTAGCATATCATCAGTTGGATTGTTGGAACATGGTACTATAGGAATATCACTTTATTCTTACATCCCCCAGTGATGACTATGATATGAAAAGATTTCACCCTATGTTAAATAAAGGACAAGATCCTACAATGCACTCCTCTACTTACTTGTAATGACATCTACCACTTCACTGGCATTGTGGTAGAACCCTGCTGTGATTGGGTGCTCCCCTCAAGCTGCTGAATCAGCCTACCATTTAGCAAAGTTTTACATCCAGAACAATTCCTACTTCTCACTTCTGGTGGGGTATCATATGTCTAGCAACATCGTACAGTCTTCAAAGTCAGGTGAACATGATATAATACCTCAGTTACCCTGTGTTATTGAGAGTGGAAGGATGTGACTTGCTCACTCTCCTGTTTAGTGAGATAATTTTGTTATTAAGTTCTAGGTGATATTTTTCCTCTATCTGTAACAACCCATGGGTGCTTATAAGGTGTTTAAAGTGCCACTAATAACTTTACTATAGCACAGCACTGAAATTCCTTTGATTTCTGACATCTTTTATTGAATCATTCCTCCCTTTCTTAACCTTCCCTCTGTTCTTAAGGCATGGGGTACCAATGCTCCTACTCCATGACTGTAAATTTTGCAAAAACTTTCATTACAAAAAGGCCTTGCTATTAACTGACATCCAGTTCCCATTTTAAGTTATCATGCAATTGTTGAGTTCGTTTTAGTTCCCACAACTGTATTGCCTCTATAATTTTTTGTTTTATTTTTTCTTTTTTTACCTCTATTATAAGCACATAAACTTAAGCACTACATGATCACTGTTTCTAACTAGTGTATCATATTTTTTCTTTTCTTTATGTTGAAGGCTCCAGTCATGGACAAAAGTCCACATCATGGCCAGGCTCTTATTGAAATATAGAGAGAATTGACAGAGGGGGGAAAAAAAGACAGGGAAGGTATTTATGAATTTTTGGGAAAGTAAAAGACCTGTCTCTTGAAATGAGCCATGTCATAGTTATTGGGAAAGACATGAGAAGGCAGAGAGTTCCAAAGCTTCAATGTGTAGAGAAAGAAGCAGTTATCAAAATGGCACACCCTTAAGTTGCCGATGGCCACACAATAATTATGTGACGCAGCAGCTTGCCGAGTATTCTGTGGCCTAGCTAGTGGTGGGGGCACACAAGCAGCCAGTCTCAGGAGCAAAAGCCAAAGTAATACCTACAGGAGGGGGAAATTGAACCAACACTGCGACTTAGGGCAAGGGGGTCAAGTTTGAAAGTTAGCCTGGGACAGTTTATAAGTCGGATCGCTTTCGACTCAACTCTGTCAAGTAAGGAAACAGAGCTAGAACCACCCCAAACGTGGGAGCTGTACTCCATACAAGATTGAATCAATCCCTTGTATACACGGATTAACTGTTTAGAAGAGAAAATGTTACGACATCTAAACAGGACACCCAGTTTCTTAGAGGTAGACTTAGCTATTCCCATATCCATGCTACTATGTGTGACGACAATACTCTGTAATGATGGTATATTAATTTCCTTCATCCTGATATGTTCAGTGACTTGCAGCTATAGAAAATTTTTCTGTATACTTTCCATGACTTGCGTCTCCATGACTCTGTCACCATGAGTGTAAGGGAAGCAGCGCCAGTTTGCTATTTACTTTTCAGTGATTAAGTTAGTGCCTGTGTTGTTTAGTTTGAATTTGCCCTTTAACTTCTTATGAGGGTGAGTGGCTTTGTCTGAGCTAGAGTCTGTTTTAGAAATTTAGTTTATATTTTCTGTGTTCTTACAATATGTGCATTTTCCTAGCTTGGTTGTTGATGATGATGTAGAGTTAGATGGCATGATATAGGCATAGGAAATCATTTATGGTGAAGTTTTGGAGCTCGGATTCCATGAAATGTGTGAATACCAGCCAGTATGCTCTCATGTACATTATACAAGTTTTCTTGTTGGCTGTGTGGGTTTGGTGTAGTCACCAGAATAGGTATGTGGTTAGAGGAGAGTTCATGTACTGTACTCTAGGTGGTTCTTGTGTGCAGTGTTGTAATATGCAAAAACAAAAACAAATGTCTGGCATGGTTGAGTGCTGGAGGTGGTGGACTGGGAGTCTGGTTGGCAGGTCATGTAGGGTGAGAATGCTGAAAGAGTGCAGTTAATTTATAAGTAGTTCCCCTTCGGGATCTTGGGTGTAGGTACTGAGCACATTGGTTTGGTTCTGCTGCTGGGGAGAGTATACGAGAGGGCAGGTGGAAGGAGAAGGTATGTAGATGTTGACTGCATTGTAGTTATTGTTGTGAAGTTTTATTTTTGTGGATTATATTTCAGGAGTGTTTTCATTATTTGTGATCTGTTTCATGCTTGGAGTAATCTCTGAGCACAGGCTATCTATGTGTATAAATGTCATGAATCCTCCTCCTTGTCCATTTTGTTTCTCCTGTCTTAGAGTTGTGTAAGCATAGTAAGGAAGCAAGAAGGATCTGTGTGGATTTTTGGTTTCATAAATGATGGCTATGTGTATGTTCTTGAACAAGTTTAAGTATTTTGTGTGCTTGTTTCTGATGCCAATGGTGTTGAAATGTACAATATTCAGTGTGTGACTGAGGTTCTCTGAAGTGGAGCTCATGTAAAGAAGAATTTTGTGTATTATGCTGTTGACTGTGTAGTGTTAAAGTTTGGAGGGTACATTGGGTATGTGTGTACGAGTAATCATTGCATGTCCATAGTTCTACATAGTCCTTCGTGGAGGGTACAAGAAGGAAGCTGGAGCATCTGATGGAGTGCTGCTGTTTGGTATGTAGGTATGGCATCATGGGCTAACGTACTCTGATGGTCCTGGGTTAGAATTAATGACAACAGCTTTCATCAGAAGCTAGAAAATGATGGCTGGGATATCATCCTTCAATGAAGAAAAAACTTGTATGGTTGCAAAATGATTCTTAGGTTTGACCTATAGTCCACCACAGTTGAGAGGGAGAGCTTAAGGCTGTACTCCACGCTGGAGTTAAGCAATGTGAGCCCCTTTGGGACAGAAAGAGCAGCTGCAGGGTGAAGTCCATGTTGACAGCATGGATGAGCATTCTTATCCTCTCGTTGTTGCTGTCATGTCCTTATCCTGATAAGCTGGTCCTCTTGTCCCTGTGGGGCTGCACATAAGAAGGGTCCGTCTGCACCAAAATAATGCAGTGCACTTATATACAAAACAGCCTAATCAAATCATGGAATACTTATCCTTAGTAGGGTAGAACTAGCCAGACAAAAAGAAAGGCTAATACATGATCCAACATGTCTGGGGATCCAGAAAATTAAATAAGGCAACCAGTGTGGCTAGCAGGATGCTGACATCATTGCTATGTGCAAGTTGCTGATTATTTGGTGGAGGTAACTGGACCAAGACCACAACTACTAAAATGAGGTTAGGGAGGAGTGAGAGACATAGATCTCACCAGAGGTTGAGAGGTTAAAGATTTCTAGCCTCTAAGGATCTTTGAGAGACTCTCACAGCACACAGGACACCAACCCTGGAGAGACAGGAAGCAACATCAGAGGGAGTTGTGGTAGCATTTGACAAAGTGGGTAACCAGGATGAACTGAAATAGCTTAGGCATATGAAGAGGATGAGTGACGAGTGACTGACAAGGAGGATTTGAATGTCAGATGAGGAGGTAGCAGAGGGGAAGGAAGACCAAGGTCATGGAGGGATGGAACAAAGGAGGCTTTATGGTACTGGGGACTAAATATTCAGAAGGGCAAGAGGTGTGCAGTGAACAGAATGATGTGGATCCATATCATATATGGATGGTATATGTGCTGTCAGTGAGTAGAACATGGGCATATGAAGCAGTTAAATTAAATCATAGGGTAGTCTGCTGGACTTGGTTGTGGATGGATGTCTCTGTATTTGGTACAAAAACATGACAGACAAAGAATAAATGTGTGGTGATGAGGCTGCTGTTCCTTTGTTTTTGATGATACCTAACTAAAGGAAGACAGATAATTTGATATAGAAGCAAAAATAATTAACATCATAAAATACATAAAAACATATCAATCATCAATCATTTCAGAGTAACATTCAATGATAAAAAGGTAAAGAATTTTCATCATAACTAACAAGCAGTGAAAACTAACCTGAATTAGGGTAGACTTCATTAATATATATTCTGAGCAGACGCAAACAGGCACAACAAATGTATACAAGTCGCTGAAGATCCAACATGGCTACTATAGGACTCCCTCCGGAGCTCCCTGCAAGACTCACTTGCTGAAATGGTGATAAAGTGAATGATAAAACAGAATATGTAAAACAAGTAAAATCTCTACAAAATTAGAAATTTTGAAATAGTAAACACTTTCACATTAATCAACAATTAAACTACTGTAGTATCATACGTATATTGTAGAGATTCAGTGCCTCACACTGGAAGGTTATACAGCATCTTCTAAACAAAAAGTTTTGATTTCTAAATAACATTCTCCTGAACCTAGAAAAACTGATAATAGATATGACAAAGTCATACATGGATGCATGATATTGTTGGAAGCTTACTAAAGAGGTAGGATCACAAAATTTCTGCCCATAGAGGTACATGAAAGTAAGGAGTGAAAGAGAAGACAAAGAAGGTCAGATTGGCCCCTTTTAAAAAGATGGCCTTATGTTTGAAAAATAAAAAGATGGAGGATGGCCCATCCAGACAATACATAATGGGAAGAGTAACTAACTAAAACAGTGGTTTAAATATCACATAATATTCTGAAGAATTGCAACAGTCTAGAACAAATATGCAATGACAAAAATTAAGAAACAATCAGGATGGTACCAGAAGCAATAAAGCACTCACTTCTCAGAGATTTTAAGTAATGATAAGGAAGGATTTCATTAATAAAGGGACAGATGGAGGAATCTGTATTCTCATAGTGATATGAATTCTATCTATCTATATTTCTGATACCCATTCCCTTTGGGAACTCCATCAAGGATGTGATCTATATTTCTGATACCCATTCCCTTTGGGAACTCCATCAAGGATGTGATCATGGCAAAAGAGTCTCCATAACTGCTGAACTCCAGTGCTGCTTCTTAGCCTTTCACACCTCACCCTTTACAGGGAATGGCAGAGGACTACTCTAGTGCAATGTTTTCAGAGGCTCCACCCTACTTCTTCCTAAAATGTCTACCTACTGTTCCTGCCTAATGTTCCATCCTACTACTGCCACCTAATGCTCCTAGCTAATTCCCAGCTAATGTTCCTACTTACTACTTTTACCTAATGTTTCTAACTAATGCTCCTGTCTAATGTTCCTATTTACTGCTTCTATCTATTGCTCCTACCATTCTGCCAAAAGGTAAGGCTAGCACATAGTGCTCACCACAGGAAAATCTAGTGTTAAAAAGAATGAACTGTGTGAGTTAAGTGTTGTCAAGTGTTACATATGATAAGGAGAGAGTGTATGTTTGTTGGCAGAATGCCAGCAGTCCAAGAGAAAGTGAGGTAGAAAGAAAAGACAGCCACCTGAGTCAAAGAAGAGACCGTTACAACCACTGAGGTATTGGCTCATGACACAGTGATCACTAACCCTCCCAATATCCAGACGTGTATTATCAATTATATATCTCCCTAGTCCGTGGCTGTCTACCAACTACTAGACACAAGTCTTTAGAATGTACAAAGGAAAATTTCATATACCAACATGTCAGAGAGAATAACAGGATGAGAGGGACTGATATACCATCATTGACAAATCTTATCTTCACAAATACCAGCATGGATATTAAGAATATTATACGTCATACTCCAAATAGAAAAAGTCATCATGTAATTTTCAAGTTTGACTATGAAGTAAAAGAGGACACTGAAAGAGCAGAGGCGAGAGGAAACATAAAGAAGAGGTATAATCATGCAAACTACACACAATTAAACAATTTCTGTGGTAATGTAGACAAGGAAATAGAGTTCTGTAGCCAAGTCTTTGCAGTGAGACATTCTGTGAAATTTACAGTCAGGTAGTAGGAACATGGGTACCTCCAGCCTTAAAATCAGAGAAAATGGTGTGAAAGAGGAAAGAATGATTAAATAAATGACTTCCACAGTATAAGAGGGCAGGGAATGAATAGCAAGATAAGAAATAAAGAACACAGAATCTTTGAATATAATAGCATAGACAAGGAATAAAACTTTTTTTTTAATAAATTCATCAGGAGTCAGTTGTCAGTTAAAGAGCAATTAATCAGGCTACTAAGGGATTTAGAGGGAAGAAATGTAGGGAATGATGTAAGTTTGTGTGAGGAACTGAAAGCTAAGTTCAAAAGTGTTTTCACAATGGAAGACACTGTAAACCCCAAAACAGTGAGATATAATGGGAAGAAGGATAAGGAAGACAGAGATTTCTAGATTGGACATAAACAGAATATCAAAAAGCCTTATCGCATACAAGGCTGATGCTTCTGATGAAATTTCACCAAATGCTGAAGATGTGTGCAGATATGTTAAACAAACCTCTTGAAATACTGTTCAAGATGTCACTGGAGAGAGCAAATTATCAAGGGAATGAAAAAGGGGTAAATATCATATCTATTTACACAAAAGGAGACTAGGAAAAGGCACTGATCTACAGACTGATCTCACTATCAAGTGTGATCCACATGGTTCTGGAAAAAATTAATAAAAAGCAAATGGATGACTTTCTACATAGGAGAAATTACCTGTGTGAGAGACAGAACAGTTTATGGGAAAGAAGGTCTTAGACTTCCATGAGAGTGAGCTCTGTCTTAAAAAAATGGAAGGCTGGGTGGACTGACTGTATCTAGACTGCCAGAGAGCATCTAACACAATACCACAAGGGAGGCTGATTCAGAAGCTGGATAACCAGACAGGAACAAAGGTGAAACTCCTTTAATGGACAGATTATCTAAGTGGAAGGGAACAAGGATGCATTTTCAGAGGAGCCTTCTCACAATGGGTCAAGGTGACCAGTCAGCACCACAGGGTTCTGTTTAGGGACCATTGCTCTTACTGATTGACATAAATGAATTGCCTGAAGGTATGGAATCCTACTTGAATATGTTTACAAATGATGCAAAGGTCATAAGGGTAACAATTATTATTGAGAACTGCTTTACCTTACAAGGGAACATTGACAAAATTTAAAGTTAATCTGAAACATTTTTCATGAAGTTCAACCCTAGAAAGTGTAAAGTAATGAGAATGGGTCACAGAGAAAGAAGGCCTCATTATGTTTATCAACTAGCTGGAATTATGCTGCAGGAATCTGTGTGAGAGAGAATAGGGAATCAACATTGTCTCTAACTTGTCATCAAAGACCCACATTAAGAGAATAGTTAAGGACACTAGATCTAAACTTACGTTCATTTCTTTTTCATACATGAACGCCGTTTCCCACCTTAGCTAGGAAGCGCTCAGAACAGATGAAGAAATGCCACATATGCTCATATCCATTATCTTGCTGTCATGTGCAATGCAACATAACCACAGCTCCCAGTCCATAACCAAGCTCCACAGACCTTTCTATGGTTTACCTCAAACGCTTCAAATACTCTGGTTCAGTCCACTGACAGCACATCGACCCCAGAATACCACATTGTTCCATTTCACTCTATCCCATGCATGCCTTTCACCCTCCTGCATGCTCAGGCCCCGATCACTCAAATCTTTTTGACTCCATCCTTCTATCTCTAGTTTGGTCTCCCAGTTCTTGTTCCCTCCACTTCTGAGATATATATCCTCTTTGCCAACCTTTCTTCACTCATTTTCTCCATATGTCCAAACCATTTCAGCTCACTCTCTTCTGCTCTCTCAAGCATACTCTTTTTATTACCACACATCTATCTTACCCTTTCATTACTTACTCGATCAAACCACCTCACACCATATAATATCCACAAACATTTCATTTCCAACATATCAACCCTTCTTCATACAGCCTTATCTTATCTATAGCTCATGCTTCATTTTCATATATTATTGGTGGTACTACTATTCCTTCAAACATACCCATTTTTGTCCTCCAAGATAACATTCTCTCTTTCCACACATTCTTCAGTGTTCCCAGAGCCTTCATCCCCTCCATCACATTATGAATCACTTGTGCTTCCATGGTTCCATTTGCTAGCAAGCCCACTCCCAGATATCTAAAACACTTCACTTCCTCCAATTCTTCTTCATTCAAACTCACACCATAACTAACCTGTCCATCAACCCTGTTGAACCAAATAACCTTGCTTTCAATCACATTTACACTCAACTTTCTCCTTTCACAAACACTCTAAACTCAGCCACCAACTTCTACAGTTTTTCAGTCAAAATTGCCACCAGTGTTGTATCATCAGCAAGCAACAATGGGTACTTTCCAGGCCCTCTCATCCCCCACAGACTGCATACTCGCCCCTCTCTCCAAGACTCTTGCATTTACCTCCCTCAACATCCCAACTATAAACAAACTGAACATCATGATGACATCACACATCCCTACTGCAGACCAACCTCCCTCCAAAATGTCTTATTCTCCCTGAAAGTTACTGATACTCGATCATCCAAACCCTCACTTGCCCTCTTTTTCAACCCTTGCACCTTCCTCTTGGACTCCTACCGCTTCCTCTTATACATCCCCCAATCATTTGCACTCTTTCTTTGTAAGCACCACCTAAACACTTCCCTTTTCTTTTTCACTACCACCTTTATTTCTTCATCCCACCACTCAATACCTTCCCACCTCTCACCTTTCACATGCCACATGTGTCTCTCACACATGCCATCAGTGCTTTCCTGAATACCTCCTATTCCTCATCCACTCCCCTTGCTTCATTTATTCTCATCTTTTGCCATTCTACACTCAGTCTATCCTGGTATTTCTTCAAACAAGTCTCTTTCCCAAGCTCATTTACTCTCATGACTCTCCTGTCATCAATAATGTTTCCTCTCTTCCAAAAAAACTATACAAATCTTCAACCTCATATCCACAAGACAGTGATCAGACATCCCACCAGCTGCCCCTCTCAGCACATTTACATCCAAAAATCTCTTTTACAAGCCTACTAATCAATATGCAATCCACTAATGCCTGCTGACCATCTCACATACATATTCTGGTTTATATTCCTCATTTTAAACAAGGTATTCCCAATTACCAGTCTTTTTTTCTGCACACAACTCCACAAGCTCTTTACTATTTCCATTCATAACACTGGATACCCATGCTCCCCATTCATATCCTCAACTACCACATTACTCACCTTCACATTTAAATCACCCATCACTAATACCCAGTCTCTTTCACCAAAACTGAAAACTGCTGACACAATCACTCAGCTGCACTCAAAACACTTGCCTCTTGTGATCTTTCTTCTCATAGACAGTTTGCTTCAGCACTAATCATGACCCAGCTCTCACCATACACTTTCATTTTTATCGACATCAATCTTGAATCTATTGCCTTACACTCTTTAAAACACTCCCATAACTTCTGCTTCAGAAGTAACACTACTCCTTCCTTAGCTCTTATCTTCTCACCAACCCCTGACTTTACTCATATGACATTTCCAAACCATTCTTCCCCTTTACCCTTGAGCTTTGTTTCACTCAGAGCCAGAATATCCAAGTTTCTTTCCTTAAACATACTACCTATGTCTCCTTTCTTCTCATCTTGGTTACATACACACATTTAGACATCCCTGCCAGAGCCTTCCAAGAGGAAGAGCAATCTCTTCTCAGCATCTTGTTCTGTTCCTTCTTTCAAAAACTAAAATACAAAAAGGAGGAGTTTCCAATGCCCCAATCCCAACCACTTTAGTTGCCTTCTAAAACATGCAGGGAATACAGAGGTAGAATTCTTTCTCCTCTAACCCATATATACTTATGTATGTTCCTCTTTTTCAACCAGGTATTTCCAGTCACCAGTCCTTCTTTTGTATACTAATCCACAAACTGGTTACTATTTCAATTCATCTTGCTGAATACAAATGTGCTCCAATAAAGATAATCTCTGCTTTATGAAAGACTCGACAAATGGAAATCTAACTTTACACAATTTTCCAATGACTCAAATACAATATCCTTTGAGACAGAAAAATTTGCATCAGCGACAGAAATGCTAAGTAGCATGCATCAAAAACCACAACAGAGGGATATATTAAGGATGGCAGCATCTTTCCCATGGAACACATTTTACATAAACAGTGACAAAGTTACAGTGGTTCCCTGCACATCTGTCACATGGTTTTGGAACTTTCAGTGAACTATAAATGGATATATCATCTCTAATGCATAATGCTGGAAAATGACCAGGTGATGATAAGAGCAGAAGTCCTTAAAAATGCAAAGTGATTGATTTAAAGATGAAAGTGAAAATCATAAAGAAGCACAAAGTGGGCATAACCTTCTTCCATCTTGTGTAAGCTATGGCTGGTTACCTTAACAGTGAATGCAATTCTGAAGGACAGCGAGTGCATTATGGAACACAGAAAAAGGTTCAGCACCTTTAAAATCAATTGCCATAACCAAGTAGCGAGCTGACAGTATCTGTGAGATATAGAGAAATTACTAACTTCATAAACGGAAGATCAGATTCAATGTTGTATACCGCTAAGTCTCACGGCAATACAAGTGAAAGCCAGAAGTCTCTACAAAGGCATTAAGGGAAAGTATGGAAACTGTAATGCAAAATTTGTGGTCAGTCTTGGATGGTTTAAAGATTTAAGGCTCATACTAATTTTCTTAATTCTAAAGCGAATGTTAAGTCTGAGCGTCACTTGGATTAAGGTAAATGGATTTTTTTATAGTTCAATAATTTCTTTCTCATGCAGCAAGTTCAATTTATGCACCATTATCAGGAATGTAACCCTTAAGGAAATTGGGAAGCAGCTGTATACACTAAACTGCCACCTTACTCACTCTTGTATTTAAAGCATCCATCACCACCATCCAATCCTAGCATCAAAACTACTGTCACAATCACTCAGCTGGTCCCAAAACACTTGCCTCTTATCCTCTTCCATCTCATAGCCAGGTGCATATGCATCAATAATCACCTACTTCTTCCAATCCAATTTCATTTTCACCCTCATAAGTCTGGAACTCACCTCCCTATACTCTTTCACATATTTCCACAACTCCTGTTTGATCAGTAGTGCTACACGTTCCTTAGCATTTGCCCTCACACCACTAAGACATTCCCAAACCATTCTTCACCTTTATTCTTGATCTTTGTTTAACTCAGAGGTTCCTTTCCTAAAACATAGTGTTTATCTCTCCCTTCTTCTCATCTTGGCTATAACCACACACATTTAAACATCCCAGCCTGAGCCTCTGAAGAGGATGAGCACTCCTTGCTTTGCTCCTTCATTTGTTAAATCTTTCTGAAACTGAAACAGAAGGGGAGTTTCTAGTCTCCCCAACTCCTGCCTCTTTAGCTGCCTTCTCCAAAACACAGGGATAAAAAGGTAAAATTCCATCTCTCCTACTCCAAGGAAACAGAACCTGTGTCTCCCTTTTTTTCAACCTTGTTACCTCCACACACATTCAGACACTCCAGCCTGAGCCTTTGAAGACAAATCCTCCCTTAGCTCTTTCTTAAGTTCCTGTTTTTGCAAGAGATAATACAAGAATGGATAGCTTCCAACCCCCTTGTTACCCCTGTTAGTGACCTTTTATGAAATGCAAGAGATCTTTGGGCAGAATTCTTACTCCTTTACTCTCTGTTAGAGTGTCAAAAACTATAAGAAGCATTATTTCCTAACTGATTTTAAGCAATAAAAAGATGATAAGGAATGCTATTATCAAAGAAATCAGACAGCTGGGATATAAAATGGGGAGATACAGAATGAGAACTGTGGATGGAGAGAGGAAAGAAAAGCAATAAGATAGAACAAGTTGATTTTCATAAGGAAGGAGGCACACATGAAAGTTGTTAAATATGTTATAATGAAAAACTGGTTCTATGAAGAAGAGTATATTTCTGCAGTCTTTGTATCTCATTCAATGCCTAACCACTTCTGACAGTGCAAATGCATAAATGCTTTTGGTTAAATATATGACCAACATGAAAACATATTAATTCATCTCTGTTAGATATTTTTTTTTACTAACCTAAGAGTCAATTTTCTATCTCAAAAATTTCCAGTAATCTTTCTTGTTAAAAAAACAGTAAACATATTAGATTTTTTTTTTTTACTAATCTAAGAGTCAATTTTCTATCTCAAAAATTTCCAGTGATCTTTCTTGTTAAAAAAAACGGTAAACAACATATAAATAGCTTGGGATTCACAAAACTTTCCAAGACAGCAGTGAGAGTATATCAGTATCATACTAGTGTTTTGGATTAAAGTTGGACTCATTCAAGTTTGTGGTTTCTCTTCACATAGGATGTAGGGCCTAAATTACTCTGCAGTAATGGCTATCTGTGTTGCACTTTTAAGCAAGCCCTGACATGCCAAAATCTTATTCATAAAGTGAGGTGATGTCTAAGCAAAATATATATCACTTTTTTCTGTCCTTATCTATTATGGGCTATAATTTTGGTATTTAACATTATTTAAAGATATAATAATTGTAATCTTCAAAAAACACTTATAATCATTACTTTATGCTGTTTTCAACAAAAATCCTTTGGAAGTCTAAATTTCAACTAACATTAAGCTCAGATTGCTGGGATTAGGTATAATCTATGTCATCATGCTAAAACTTTGATCACTTTTGAATTTATCACAAATTTCTATCTTTCATGTGAGCTCTAAATATCCAAAGTTAATTGTGGAGCAGCAAAAGGGGCATGCTTATGAAGGAGGCAAATGGAAATTACTTTTCTCTATAAAAAAATAATAACTTACTTCTCCCACACATGATCTCAATGTAGACCAAGCCCAACTGAGCAAATCCAGGAGTGACTGAAATACATCCTGAAAAATATAAAGATAAGTCATGCTTGCTGCATCCACACTCACTACACACAAGCTTTGCAAACTAATATCTTGAGATGGTATAAAAAAAAAAAAAAAAAAAAAAAAAAAAAAAAAAAAATAAAATATGTACTTTTAGAGATAACATCAAGTGATTAGAATGAAGAGTCAGATAGTCAAACAACACCAAACCATCTTCTATTGCAGCTGAAAGGCCAATATAAACATTCTTATACATACTTTAGTCATGTTGTATCACCTACTTCAAATCTTTCGTAACACAGCATATGAAACAATTCTGCAGAGACAAACATTTCCAAGAGGAGGAAGTGACTTAAATGATATATAAAACATAGAATGATGTTCTGTGCAGTTTGATGATAACTTTATTCCTTATCTGTCTCCATTATCTTTATCTTCCCCTATACATCAGAATAGCTCATCCATAAACTTCAACAAATACTATTATCCGTTGTATATGTTTACACTTTCCAAAATAATATAGGTAAACTATCAAAACTGTTCCTAAAAATCACAAAATTCCGAAATCCTTGGTGAAGCACTTTCAAGACTGTTGTCAACCTGGAGCATAAGCTTCCAGAGCTGGTTGATCTGTTCACGATGTGCTGATACAGCCTGCACTACCTCATTGTCACTGTTCTCAAGGTCTAATTGTGTGGCAATGCAGCTCTATGATTTTCTCATTTATTTATGTAATATCTTCAAAAATTCTCTCCTTATAATGACATCCAAAAAGAGGCCAAGAGATACTGCTGGATGTGGTACTGCAATGAAGCATACTGAACTTACCATTTTGAAGAAAAAGACTGTTTTGCAAAAATGCATCATTGCCAACCTTAATATAAGTAACCTTATGCCAACCTCTGCTTTTATACAAAACTAAATATTACTATTTAGGGGTGGAAACATGAGAGTATTTTGGGTAAGCATTGTACAATGATTTCAGTGTGGTAAATGTTGATTGTTTTATCTTTTATATCTTACTGCCTTTGCTGGTAACAAGAACAAACAAACAATGGCCTCGTTAGCACATATTCATTCTCTAGCTGTTAGGCGTAATTCATCAAAACCAGAGCCTAGCCAGGACCAACAAACATTACTGATAAGTACCACCAATCACTCCACATGTTGTGACTGCTCTAAATGCCCTGGTTCAGACTACTGATATTAAGTCACCCATATATACCACATCAATCCAATTCATTCTCTCCACAGCATGCTTCTCACTTTTCTGAATGTTCAGGTCTCCAGTAACTCAAAGTCTCCTTCACTCCATCCTTCCATACATAAAAAGCAAATTTGAGAACTGTTATAATATGGCCACCATCACTACAAGGAGAAATTAAAAAGATAAAAAGAATTCTGAAACACTTCTGCATCAAACCTGTGAGATTGGAGCATTAAATTATCATGAGAGGTTAGGCATTAATGACAAATCTCATTCAACATATGGGCACACAGTACAAAAGAATCCCACAACAGTTGTGGATAAAATTTTCCTGCCTATTTTTGAAGGATCCTATGCTTCTTTTACTGACTATGGGCATGTTCTGACAGCAAATGTTATACCAACTGCAACTAGCTACAGAAATATCAAAGATTAAACCCAAGAATACAATGCTTCCCCTTGAAAGAATCAGCATCCCTAAAAGGGTGAAAAGGTGGGAAAGGGAAGAGTCAGGTTAGATAAAGAAATTATTGACAAATGTAAAAGAGGGCTTACAGGCATCTAAATCAAGTGGTGATAAACAGAACCATGATATATACATAAGACTACAAAGAGAGTGTAGCAATGATATCAGACCCAGGAAGAAAAACTCTGAAAAGAGAAATTCTCTTTATGTGAAAGAGAACCTTAAAGAATTCTTTAAATACATTAAAAGCAAGAAAATAATCAAGGACACTATTGGCCTACTGTCAAATGATCTTGGTACAATACCCAATAACAATTAAGAAATGGCTTCCCATCTTAATATTGACTCTGTGTTTACCATTTTAATTTGTCTAATATACCACATGCACAAAACATATTGTCAGACACCAAAAATGCAAGAATTTGGACAATGAAAATATTGAAAGCCATAAAGTTCTTCAATGTCTAGGCAAACTAAATCTGAACAAATCAAGAAAAGTGGCCAGTAGTTCAAAGTTTCCCAATTTTATTTCTCACATCAGATATGATGTTTGCCCTTTTGCACTCTCTTGGCACCTTGCCTTTCTCTAGCAACATCTTGAACATGATTTCTAGCAACTCATCAAGAGAATCTGCACACATCTTCAGTACATACAGCGAGATTTCATCTGGACTATGATCCTAGTGTGAGTCAAAACCCTTTAGTATTCTGTTAATCCCTTTTCACGAGATCTAAACGAACTCTAAGACTTCCTCCCTGCTCTATCACACTGGTAATTACCTACCAGTATAGTACAGGAAGAGAGTTCTACACTTGTGGGGACCATCCCCTGGACTCTTTTAGAGGTATAGTGTCCTCTAATGTAAAAACAAGATTGAACTTATTATTCAGTTCCTCACAAACCATTACATCATCCTCTTCAACTCTTCCCTTTGAATTCCTTATCCTTGTTAGCTGCTCATTAAGTGACAGCTTATTCCTGATGAATCTAAGGAGGAGTTTTGGATTTTTCCCAGCTATGTTCACAATATTCTTTTCAAAGTTTCTTTGTTCCTCTTTCTCCTGCTATAATCCTTCCTTGCCTTCTTATATCTTACAAATTATGGGTGGCTAGAGTTCTGCCTATATCTTTGTCACAGCACATCCTGAAGATCCTTTGTGTTTTGACATCTTTTACTGAAGTACTTCTCCCTCTTTCTTAGCCTTCCCTCCATATTTGAGACTAAGGGTACCCATGTTCCTACATCACTACATTTATCACTGAGCCTTTCATCACAAAGTCTGGGTACTGGCAACCGAACTCCATTTCCCAAGTTATATTACCATATAAATTGGTGAGCTCTGTGTAGTTTCCACATTCTTTTTACTAAGATGGCATGAGCAAGTGAATTCTCTAACCAAAGCCATTTCATTTATGCCATATATATAAAAATAGATCTCAGCCTAAGATAGGTATTCAGACCATCAATCTGCACCTCGGGGATGATGAACAGCTGGGTTGACTACAGGCTGACTACTGAGACCAGGATTGAACCTGTATGGGCTTGATCCACCCAACCTGTGTATACATTTCATCTATGCTCTTTTTACTTCCTCATTTACCACGTAATCAAACTTAAGCACTACATGATCACATGCAATTTATTACTGGTGTATCATATATGATATTACCAATATCCATGATACTTATGTGTGAAGATAGGATCTAATAATGAGGGTGTATCAGTCCTCCTCATCCAAAACGTGGTCACTAACATGCTGGTATATGATATTCTCATGTACACACTCTAAGAAATTGTACCTTCATGACTTTTTGTCATTATGAGAATTCAGATTCTCTTTACTGTTGAAATCCCCCATCATTTGTACTTGACCATCTCTGAAGTGCCTGTTTTATTGTTACATGCATCAGCCTGATTGTTTCTCATCATTATCACTGCATATTTGCTCTGGATCATTGAAGTTTTTGGAGGATTATATAAAATCAATACCACTTTGTACTTCTTTCCCACATTTACTCTACCCTTTATATACTCTCTGAATGGACCTACTTCCAGCATTTCCCAGAACTTAAGGTTTTCTCTTATTAGGGGGGCCAAACCTCCTCCTTTGTCCTCTTATTCCATTCATGCAATCATGTAACCCTATGAAAAGTGAAATCTTATCCCTTTAGTTCACTTTGCTTCCACATCTCCAGCATTATCTGACTATCATCCTGCTGCTTTGACATCTACCATTTCCAAAGTCTTTGAATCCCTCCTCAACTGCCATATCCTTAAACACCTCGAAAATCACA
>JAYMFT010411752.1:0-18203 GCA_038088735.1 Panulirus argus | reverse complement strand
GAGACGTTAGATGTTCATGATCTGATTGTGGGACGATCAGATCCTTTGCCATCTCGGTGTGGAGACGTTAGATGTTCATGATCTGATTGTGGGACGATCAGATCCTTTGCCATCTCGGTGTGGAGACGTTGGATGTTCATGATCTGAATATGGGACCATCAGAGTCTTTGCCATCTCGGTGTGGAGACGTTAGATGTCCATGATCTGATTGTGGGACCATCAGAGCCTTTGAAATATGCAGTAGGGAACATCATATTCTTCAGTATCTCAGTATCAAACCATCATATCCTTCATTATCTGAGTGTGAAACCATCAGGTACTTCATCCGAGTGCGGATTCCTGAGATTCCTCATCATCTGACAGTGGAAGCATCAGAATCTTCACATGAATTTGGAATGGATTGCTCTCCTGAGTGTAGTACCATCAGATCCTACGTGATCTGAATGTAGCCCATTTGTGTCTTGAGCACCAAGCTGTGTGCCTTGTGAGAGCTTTTAATTATAATGGTCATTATGAGTTAAGTGTGAGAGCTTGTGGTTCTAATGACCGTAATGAGTCAAGTGTTTTGACTCTTAAAAAAAGCTGGAGAACTCGCTCATCATCATGCGAATCAGGCGGTAGGTATTACGCGTTTCAAGACATATCCGCAAAGCATTTGTGGGAACGGGAAGAAATGGACAAATGAGTAGGTTAAGAACAGATTCAGCCAATGACACTTGACACGGTGGGGAACTAAGAGACGTTGAAATACGATCGATTAACGTGTGGGAAAGAGACATTGAAAGACTCGCCTCAAATTTCGCCAAATCAGGAAGGAAAACTGCATAGGAAAAATGGTGGGTAGAAAAGTAACTCATGTAGGAGTATAACGAGAAGGCCCTAAGTGGAAAGTTATCGTCCGGGCCATAAATTATGAGATTTTTCACCCGAGCGAAAACACAGTGAAAAGGTGTGGCAGGAAGAACAAGGGAACAATGGGTGGTGTCTTGTCATACACGACGGAGGAGGGAAGGGAAGAGGAGGAGGAACATCGGGGGTACGAGGATGAGGAAGAGGAGAAAATGGGCAAGAGAATGAGTCCAGAAAGGATGGGTGGGAGGAAATGAGGAAGAGATTGAGGGGAAGAGGGAAGGAAATGAGTGCTAAGGTGAAGAAAAGAATGGCAGGGTGTAAGGAAGGGAGGAGGAAGAAAGAGGGGGGAAAAGGGAGGGAGCTGAGAGGGAGGAATGCACGGACAGGAGAGAAGGAGGACGAATTTCGAGAGAAGAGGATGGAGAGAGTATGGAGAACAAGGTGCCAGGGGCGCTCAGGCAGGGGTAGTGAGCACAGAGTGTAAAGGTGGAGAAATAGATGGATAAGGTATTTGAGGAAGAAGAGAGGAAAAAAAGAATACACGGAGGAGGAGGAATGGAGAGAGAGCAATGATGCCAGGAGGGAAGGAAGGTATGCGAGAAGGGAGAGAGAGAGAGAGAGAGAGAGAGAGAAAAAAAAGGGGGGGGGAAGGTGAGTCGTGTGTGTGTGAGGCCAGGGAGAGGACTGAGAGGAACTAAAGCGTGAATACGAAGGAAGGGTAGGCTGAAAGGGTCGTAGAGAGAGAGAGAGAGATGGAAGGGATTTGAGAATGAAAGGAGGGAGGTATGAGAAGGAGGAAACGGATAATGGTAAGGAGGAAAAACGAGATAAGAGAAGATGTAACGGTCTGTGACGAGCTTATCTCCTGGAGGAGAGAAGAAAAAGTGACATGAGATCCCATCCCAAATGCAGGGAGACGGAATAGTAAAGCATGGGGGGAGGGTTGTGTCGTCCTACTATCCACACCACTCCCGCCGGTGTGGATAGTGAAGATGGGAAGAGGAAGGTTAAAAGACGAAGGAGAGGTGAAGATATGTAAAGACGCGGGAGAAGAACTGGTAAGAAGAGAAAATGGGAAGAGAAAATAACGTTGAGACGAAGATGGACGAATGGATGTGAAAACTGAGGAAAGAAAACACTTGTAGACGAGGAACAGAGAGAGAGAGAGAGATTTGTGGAAATAAAGGGATAAGAGCGAGGAGGGTGTCGAGGTGATGGCTTCTCCAGGATGGGTAAGAGAGAGAGAGGAGAGAAAGAAAGAGTTCTCGGGCTGTCGTGTGATATAATCAAAATAAATTCCTGATGATGTAGACGCGGCGGAAAGAAGATCACTGCGGGGACTTGTAAAAATAGGAATCTATGGTGTTTGTGCGATGGTGACAGGTGAGGAAAGAGTTGAAGTGTGAGGGCAGAGAAGAGTGGAGAGAGAGGGGTTGGAGAAGAGAGAGAGAGAGAGGATTGTGTGGTCGAGGGAAGGAGGGTAGACTATGCGAGGGAAGGAGCAGTGAGGGAGGGAATTGGAAGGAGGCGGAAGTGTGTGGACGGACAATAGACAGAGAGGTTCGAGGCGGCAAGCATCGGAATACATGCTCCCGAGACACGTCTTCAGAAGGATAATAAGAGTTTTTCCGTGTCCAAAACTTAACGTTTTTCTCCAGCTCAGATTCGTACCGTGAGCCTGAAAACATGGAGGAGGAGGAGGAGGAAGGAGAGAGAGAGTTCAGGTAACAGAACAACAAGACTAGACACAAAACATCAGTTACCGTAAGAGCTATCTTGTAGCATGAAGGATCCAACCGTCCCTTGTGTTGTTACAATCCCAGTGCTTCACGTAGTAGATCCCCCACCTCGAGATCAAGGTATCGTTTGACGAATTGTGTCAGAAGAATGTCATAATCTCGATCTTTTCCAGGAAGAGGTTTCTCAGGAAGGGCAAGGTAGAAGCTGCCTTGTGTGTCTTTTGATTCTCAACCCAACTAATGTACGAGTTTCCTATCTGTTCCTCCTCATTTCACAAACAGCCTCCAGGGGACAAAGTGGTCTGTTGCTCTTTGAGTTAACATTTTATTTCCTTTGTACCTTCCTAGCACCTTGCGATCCAGCATGCAGGCCAGGATGGAGCACTCAGTTAAGCTTGAAACTTCAGGACAAGATGTCCTTTCCCGAAGGCGATTCGGGCTTTCTAAATGAACATAGAGATGATCTCTATAGTGTCTGGCGACCTCTCCAAAATCTCTTGAGATTCAGTTGGATGTAAAGATTGATCCTCTCTAGTCGTAGTCTTCTGAAAATACCCCGGTAAAGGATTTGGATTCATCTCAACCCAGAATATGTCATCGTCAGAAATGATAAAGCTCTTATGTCTGGACACTACGTGTATCTGTAGGTCCCCAAGCTCCTAAAAAGAGAGTTTTTCATGAGGTTTTTAAGGAACGAGACAAAAAAAGAAAAAAATCTTAGATCCTGGAATGGCTAGGACTTAAGTCAGTTTCACTCGGGCTGTGGTGGAGATGCAACAGTTCACCTCAAAGAGAAAGAGGCTGGAGTTTATCCCTAAGTAGGACCAGAGAGACACGTGTTTAGTCCACCAGAAGTGGTTCTTGTAGAGCAGTATTGTGGTTATGCAGTACTGTTAGTAGCCTTGTTTATAACATGAGAGTGGCTTGGAAAAATAAAAGCACACAGATTCCGACGCCTGTAAGGAATAAGATTCTTCAAAGAAAGATTGGAAGAGTATCCAGACTGAAGATTTTGTTTCTGAATAGAGGTACATATACCATGCAAAAGATCATCCGTTAAATGTTCACCAGAAATTTGGCTACAGAAGCGTTTAAGAAAATCCACACCTAAAAGTTCTAGAACCAAGACCTTTGACGCTGGGTTCCTCGAACACTGTTACGAATGTCTTAAAAAAAAGCTGGAAGTATTAGCCGACGGAATTGCATACCGGGGTAAAAAGAAAAAAAAAATTACTTGGCACCACGCCTGTTTTACTCATTTTGGAGGGTTACAAGAAGTACTCTACCGCTTAAACCAAGGAATCTAGGAAGAAGTTTCCCAAACAGATTTCCTTGAGGAAAAGAATAGGTTTAGTTCCAATAATTCCAGTCTTACGTTTAGAGCACCTGTTGCCTCTCCTCGATATTTTTAGAACCAAGGAAACCATTACTCTCATGCAAAACTTGAAAGGGCTAAGCAAATACCGAAGGACTTCATCATCATCATCATCTTGAACTGCCAAGTTTGGTTCCCATTTGAAGACTCAAAAACTTCCTTATTGTGGGACGAAGTGGAATGTACTGGTAAGCATTCTTTAGGTCCTAATTAATTGTTCCTATCATAAGGACGCTCCATACTGAAGTCATTTTGAACTATTGCCTCTTGATGAAGAACTTCAACCAGGAAAGATCCAGTGGGGCATTCTTTTGTAAATCCAGAGTCACTTCTTTTTTTTTCTTGACCGATAAAAGAAGTCTTTTTGTAAAAGCTAGTCCGCTCGCAGGCTCCAGTGGGTGATTGCTAAATGTTTCCGATGTGTTTTCCTTAACAAGGTGAATCGGGGGCTGCACCAAATGCTTCTTCAGTGTATTCCTTAACAAATCGAGTCTGGGGCTGCCCTAAATGTTTCTTCAGTGTATTCCTTAACAAGTTGAGTCGGGGGCTGCCCCAAATGTTTCTTCAGTGTATTTCTTAACAAACTGAATCGTGGGTGCCCCAAATGTTCCCTACAGTGTATTCCCTAACAAACTTACCCGGAAGCTGCTCCAAAATTCTCTTTGAGAGGGGTGATTGAGAAAACCAACTCCAGAAGTCTATTTTAACATTTCTAAGACTCAAGATGAACTATGATAATGGGAATCCAACCAAAGAAATAGTTCAATCGTCTCTTAAAGGGTTGCCCCAGAGGGATACCTCTGCCTGTGGTAGAGACGGACTTGGAGGGCCTAGAACTCATCTTTCTAGCTTCAGGAAAGAGGAAAGACAAGAGACTTCCGGCGCTACTCAGGGAAGAGTAGAGCAGCTATCTTGATGACTCCTGGTACCTTCCTTAGAAAAAATAATACTCAAGAGCAACTGCTGTCTTCACAGTAATTGGTCTAAAATATCTGGCTCTCGCAACCTCCTGAATAGCATCACAGGGGAAAAGATGAGTTACAGAAGAACGACGACTGTAGTAGTTAAAATTGCTCTCATTATAGCGAAAAGACACAGATTGTCATCTACATTTCCGCCTTGTCCGTGGAGTTCTAACTTCGCTGACTTCTCCGGAGAAGAGGGAGACGCTATACAAGATTACGTCCATCAGTAGACAGCGGTTAGTAGGTCCACCCGAATGGTAAACAGAGAGGAGGAGATTTCAATCACCAAACTCAATAAGTGTCTCCACTTCACATCTGACTCGATAAGCTCAGGAGAATCTCGATGAAGGTCAAACAACGGAAAATCCATCCTAGGATGTCTTTGTGTATTGGCTCATCGTGGAGGGAGACCAAAGCAGACTGATCACACTGGTTCAGAAAAACACCCCTTAGAGAAGCGAAGACAGGGTCTGGTCTGATGGATATGAGGACCGAGACTAGATCCTCAGGTCATGGAATATATCTATTCCCAAGAACGTTCTCTAGGGAATGAATACCTTCTAACTGGCAGGAAAAGAGCTCCTGTCTCTTGAGCAAAAGCTGTTTTGGTGAACCAGTTTATCTCTGAAACAGTTTCAATGAAAACTCTTATTCAGACGACACATCCTACGATGGTTTGTTAGGATCTACCACCACACTTTTTTCTTTCTGAGAAGGGAAGGTTGCGGGAGCGAGACTGAAGGAATAGGTGGGACCAGGCTCCTTATGAGTTAATGCAAGACTTATCGTCCACGAAACGGCAGTCAGGGCTAACCAAGTTTAAGATGAATTGAGGGTCAACTTGTTTTTAAGTGAGACTGATAAAAGAAAAGGATAACTTATGCAGATGCTAACTTCTGATTTGATTTACTGGAATAAAGAAGGAGCTCATAGACATGATATTTTAACCCTAGGCTCTTCCTTACAGTTGATAGTGAGGACAGAGGAATTTGAGGTAGAACTTGATTAAAGAAGTCCTGGGGTTAAAGAGTGGTTCCCAACGTGGCAGAAGACTGAAATGGGCCTCCTTTTTCTTTCGACCTGCCATCATCGACCATAATGGTCGGAAATCTGCGCCGACAGTTTTCGCTGACCGACTCTTAGTATGCTGATGATTGAGGTGAGATAATAAATCAGGCCTGTAATTGGCTGAGAAAAGACCCGTGGCTCCAATTTTAAGTGTTCTACATCAACTATCCGTCACATCAGACAATAGAAGACGAAGTTCCATCCGTCTGCTGTCAGCTACGTAATATGGTGGACTCTTACCAAATCCGCCTTCTATTTGGAGCATAACTCTGAGAGAAGCCATCGTTAAGAAACTGTTAGCTTTTCAAGTGCCGAAACTCATTTTCAGCACACAGAACACAACCTTTCTAAGGTAGCGCTCTCATGCTGATTACCTTTACCTTCTTAGCCATCAGAATAAGAACAGCTACTTTTTCGTAACTAATCTAAGAAGAATTACATCTTTAGAGCTAAATGTGAGGATAATTGATGATTTAGCTATTAATCTGAGGTTGATTATCTCTCTCAGGAGCAAAGGTGTTTTGAAGTGCATTCCTCGTGAAACATACACTTCATATGGGGTTGACGATATCAGCGTTTCCCTTACAGTTGACGAGACTAACACACTTTGATTAACGATGATATTGCTTGGGTTAGTTAAAGGACAAGGAAGAAGGCATACCTCGATTGCAGGAGATAACAGAATGATGAGCCAGCATACACACGAGAGAAGTTGTGGAGGGGAAAGTTATTAGGCTGAATTCCGTGATGATCTGTGGACTGGACGAAGACCATCTTCAGGTCAAGAAAGAAGTGAAAAGCTAGAGAACGCGAACGAGTCGAAAAATCACTGGATGTGCTAGAAATGGAATTGTTAAGTCAAAAATTAAGTCAAAGGAATCCAGTCGTACTGACAAGACACACACAAAAAAGTCTATTGGGGGATGACGTATGACATGAAAGTGTGTTTTTACAGGTGCTGAAATAGTTTTGCAAACTTGCTGGAAGAGAAGAACTCGAAGCATTGTGTGTCAAGAGTGGCAGGATTGGGAAGGGAGAAAGCAAAGTGAAAAGTGGCTACAGGCAAAAAGGAAGAGAGGCGGGATCCGTCCATGGGAGTGAACAGTACAAGAGGCTGGGAACTCGCAAGTAGCGAGTACCTGGAGAAGAAAGTTCTTTATCGATGAAGGACTACTTGCAAATGGTAAAGGAATTAAAACTCAAGAACCGTATCAGAGATAGCAACCCCGATATTATTGGAGTGGTGGACACAACTTGAAAAGATATGAATTCTACCTTATTTAGTTCAGAGGAGCAGACGATGATAACGAAAGACATATGAGGTAAAGGAAGGGGAATTGGCATAATTGATAAGGGGTAACATTAAAATCCGGAGTTATTAATCGATGGCACCTTCAGTCAGTAAATAACGAGTAAGATTGTAGTAGGAACAATGTACAGTGGTGCTATTAGTGTACAACCCTTTGAAGTATTACAGCGACCCAGAGCACATGTACAGTGAAAACAATGAAGGAGCGATAAGGATGGTAAAGGAGGCGGTGAGGAGAGACCCCTTAATAAAGATAGTGATTTACTATCACTGATAATGGCGGACTTTAATTACAGGGAAGTAGATTGGAAGAACTGGATCAATTATTTATCTGAAGATATTAGGGAATGACTCACGTTTCCTCAAAAAATGTATGCCTCTTAAATCAGCGAGAATAGCATTAAGCGTCTTAGCGAGCAAGTGTTTGTATGTTGAAGCCTTTTACTTATGTACCAGGTACTGAAGGCGATATAGAAGTGTATTCAGCAGTCTTCAGGAAAAAGTTGAGGCAGCAAACATTACCCTCTTATTGAGCTCTTGAGTCAGTGGTTTCTTCTGGCTGGCATTGCTTTCGTTGGCCTGGAGATGTTTGCACTCGGCCTCTGGCGCTCAAATTAATATTAGTAGCTGAGGAATGAGTACTGGCGCCTGAAGACCTAGTAAACACAGTCCCTTATGAGAAGTTTAGGGCCTCATTTTTTTTTTCTTAGTACTGCTGTCACAGTTATGACGAAATGTACTTAAAAGTACTTAGAGCCAGGAGAGACGTAATTATTTACTACACGATAACAAAGGATTGAGAATTAATCATTTGGATGAATTTACGTAAATGATGCGTAACGCAAACACGCAAATTACGACTTCGTTAGCTGTGACTGCTTCCGCCATCTTAGTAGTTATGACGTCTCTTTGTGGCCACGCCCATCACCCCCACATTAAGTTATGACGTCAGTCTGTGGCCACGTCCACTGCGTGACCTTACACGTCATCCCATGGGTTTCATTCAGGCCAATCAACTGCTGGGGTCATTAAGGCCATCGACGTCCAGCCGTTACATCCACCGGCCGAATGAAAATAATCTTTTAACATCTTCAACTGTGAAGGTTGATTCTACGTTCTCATTAACACAGAATGCACGCCCACCGTTCAGCAAGTTGGAACGTCACCCCTCTCTCCCACCCACAGCCAACACGGACAACAGATGCACCGCAGGTTTGGTGGAACCTGCCCTGTCTTGCATCCTGTACCGTCTTCCCTCAAGAGAAACGAGTGTGGCTGAAAAAAAAAAAGTCCATTTGGGTTAAGCTAATTGATCGTGGTAGCCACTGGGCAGGGCATTACCGAGAACTACAGTACAGAATCTAAACTCACACAACGCGGTAGACTGACTGACCCTACGTGAGACAGAAAATGGAACTTGGTCCTCGGCTGCTACTTTCACCAGAGAGATCAAAGCAATACATTCTTTCACATACGAAGGTTAACAAGTAAGGTAAACAAAGGCCGTGAGTTACGGGCGACTGACTTAGCTCCACAGGTTAAGGGTAACCGCTATCACTCCACAAGTTGAGGAGAGCCGATGCCATTCAAAACAGAAATGGATTCGCAAAATAAAGTCGTAAATATGATTATTACGCATAGATTAAGTGAGATTAAAGCAGTGACCAGTGAGGACTGGGTTTCGAGGATGGGAAATATGTAGGTCGATCGCGTGATAAACGTACTCATTGTCAAAATGGGGAAGGAATAAGAACATAATACCACGAGGAGGAGGAGGAGGGAGGAGGAGGAGGCGCTGTTCCTGTCCTCGACAGATGGGAGAGGCTGTCCTCGATGCCGTTGTCTCATTTGTTCTACTGAAGTTCCTTTAGCCTGATCGGGTTTTTCCGATGTCCCCTCCTTCCTCTCACCCTGCTCGTTCACTGTATGTTCTCCACTTCCAGTTGCCTCGCTTGTTCGTCTGTCTTCCGTAGTTCGTTTTGCCTGACTTGTTCTTCCAGCGTTCTCTCAACTCCTCTGGACCTGCCTGTTCTGTGTTAGTTCACTGCCTCCAGTTGCCTCACTTGCTCTTCCTCGATCTACATTTTCCTTTGCCTGTCTTGCTCCTCCTGTGTGCACTGTGTACTTCCTTTGGTTTCACCTATATGCTGTCTTTTATAATTGCATCTACATCATTGGTTCTTACTCTGTATCATCTTTCCATTTGCCTCAGTTGTTCTTCCTTTACTCTCAACATTCACGTGCTGCATGTTTTTCCATGTTCTGCACTTTTCTTTGCGTTTTTTTTTTCCAGTTATCATCACTCACAAAATCTTGTTTTAAGTTTAATGCCTCCAAGACCCAATGTATACCCATCTTTCAGTCGAAAACTCCTCACAACTCTCGTCTATCCTTTGACGGTTCTGTAATTCCACCTCTTGACTCACTGAACATACTTGATATAACTGATACATCCACTCTTTTTTTTGGTGTCCTGTTTAGTGTAACTTCTCTTCTGAACAGTTGCTCCGTTTATACAAGGAATTGATTCGTCCTTGTAAGTAGTACTGCTCTCACATTTGGGGTGGTTCTAGCTGAGTCGAAAGCGGTCCGACTTATAAACTGTCCCTGGCTAACTTCCAAACTTGACCCCCTTGCCCTACGCCGCAATGTTGGACCACTTTCCCTCGTCTGTAGGTATTACTTTGGTTTTTGCTCCCCAGAGCTGGCTGCCTGTGTGCCTCCACCACTAGGTACACCACGCAATACTCGGCAAGCTGCTACGTCACATGATTATTGTGTACAATCGGCAACTCAAGGGTGTGCCGTTTTGATAACTGCTTCTTTTCCTACACGTCAAGCTTTGGAACACACTACGTTTACATGTCTCCCAATGAGTATGACCTTGCACATTACAAAAGACAGGTCTTTCACTTTCTCTAAAATTCGTAATAACTTTCCCTAGTCTTTTCTCCTTCCGTTTCATAATCCTCTATATTTCAATTAAGGCCCGGCCTTGACGTGGACATTTGTCTGTGACTGGAGCCTTCAACATAAAAGAAATTATATCATTTTTACTAAGACGTTATTCGGTTTCTTTCATTGTCTTCTCTGTATCCAGTTCCCTCCTTTGTTTTCATTTGTTTCTTGTTCGTTACTTAACTATGTTTCCCTTTAAGCACTTCCCTACATCCCACTTCTGGTCTCCTCTGCCTCCACTCTCTGTACTTCCCCTGCCTCCAACCCTGCTGCTCCTCCCTCTCTGTCTGAAGGTGACCAGCCACGTCCACGGCAGACGTGTACCGCGTGTGCTGGAAGGAGGTACAAGAAGGACACCAGCAACACGAGATTTTAAGTACTGGAAAAGAAAACATCCTTGACTGTCTGGTGGAATGAGTATTTGAACAATTTCTTTTTTTGTGAAGCTCTTCTTTGCTTTACCGTGACCCAGAACAACTGTCGTATTCCCTCATACCCAAAATTCTCTCGGTGTTATCTCTCCTCTCTGCTTCTAGTTTCTAAAATTCTGAGTCCCACATCTCTCCCCGAGTTCTCACCAACGTCTCGTTTCTTTCTCCTTTCATTCCCTGTACATTGGACGTTTCAACCATCTCTTAACGGTCCCCTGCGCTTATTACTGTTACCTCATTATATTTATTGTCTTCTGTTATTTTCACGCATTGTTTCTGCTGCTCTTTTCACACATTTAGCTGGTATCACATTCAGCTCGCAATTGTCCTCTCCCAAAACACCTAGTTTAATTTTCATAATTTCCTTTACCCTGTTAGGCTGATGTTTCAAGGGCAACACTTGCCCCTCCCCTAACTCGAGTGGGAAACGTCAGCCTCTGGAAGAGTATCAAATTACGGCATGTTTAATTTATTCTGAACTTTAGTCTTTTAAGCTGCGACTGAATCTCTCGAAAAAAGTTACAAAGGTTGAAGAGATTTATTCATCACACCGAGGAATTATTCGAAGGATGTTATCTATTTATGAGTGATTCCCCTTCCAGCCTGCAGACATCATGAGTGATTCTTCTCACAGTCTGCAGATATCTTAGATATCTTTAAGTGATTCCTTTCATCGTCTGCAGACATCTTTAGTGATTCCTCTCACCTTCTGCAGACATCTTGAGTGATTCACCGTCTGCAGATATCTTGAGTCATTCCTCTCATCGTCTACAAAGATCTTGAGTGATTCCTCACACCGTCTGCAGACATCTTGAGTGATTCCTCTCACCGTCTACAGACCTCTGGGGTGATTCCTTTCACCTTCTGCAGCCATCTTGAGTTATTCCTCTCACCTTCTGCAGACATCTTGAATGATTCTTCATTGCAACCTGTAGACATACTGAGGGGTCGCTATCCAAGCCTGCTGATTTCTTGGGCGGTTCTTGCCTCCGCCAGCAGATATCCCGAATGGTTCCTGTCTTTTATCTGCAGATATCTTGCTTGAGTTGTTTCTCTCTTTGCCTGCAGATAGTTTGATTCCTCTCTAAGCCCGCAAGACATCAGGGAGGTCCCCAGGAACTGATGAGAATGTAGATGTTGTAAACGAAGCATGGAAAGAGATATTTTGACCAGCTTTTTAAACATCCTTTGATATCCAAGCTCCACATACCGGGTGTCACCGTGAGGCATCTCAGACAGAAGATGAAGGAACCAACGTCATCATTCATTGCTTTAGCCTCAGGGACGAGGAAGAGATTCCAGCGAATGCCAGAAAACCTAAAGGAAATTATTTCATTCTTTCCACGAAGGACAGGTGTCCAGCTTCTCTGAAGAGGATGAAAACATTTTCAAGCGTTAAGGAAAGTAAGGGTAGAGGTTTGAATAGCATCGTTCATGTCTACAACACCTGTTGCGTAATGAAAGGCAGAGTGTGCATCCCTACCCACCCACAACACCTGCCTGAGCTCCGTTTCGATATCCTACCATGTCCTTTGGGACCAGGTGTCCTACACTCGACTGCTAGGATCGCTCATCTTCCCATATGGATCTATCTCTACCTGCCATAACTATGACATAGACTTTAAGAGCCTCATTAGCGTTTTTCAATAAATGCATTCTTGCTAAGTTCACTGAGGTTCAAGTAATACCTCAAGAGCCTTTGTGTTTAAAACCAATAATTTTCATATACCTGTTGCTGAAGGCAGTATGGATGTGTATACGGCAGTGTTCAGGGTAACGTTTAAGATTTAGGGAAACGTTAGAGTAAGATTTCCAACGTCCTCTTTCTATTAGAACACTTGGCTTCAGAGCCTCAGGTGACTGCAGATGTTCATGCTAGTATTGGCATGCTTATGTTTGGACCCAGACCACGGCGGTAAATTGCATTAGCACACAAATGGCTGGGTGTGTTCTGAGGACCCGGTGAATAGAATCCGACGCAGGAGGTAGGAGGGATATTGGTCTTTTGTACCTCACCTTATGGTGTTATTGTGAAGGTTGTTTTCAAAGAACATGAGATCGAGAAGGATATAAATACTTGCTTATATGATACAAAATATTTGGAACATCTTTGTTTAAACCACACACACACACACACACACACACACACACACACACACACACAGAGTGGGGTATGTATTTCTATACATACACAGAAGTAGACATGGTTCATATATATATACAAGGTTAACAGACGGGGCAACATGAGTGGAAAACTCTCTCCTCGTTACACACAGAGTAAGCACACACACACACACAGCTTCTTCAAACAAACTTTACAAAATATAACAAGACTGGGAAGAGCTACAGCAGCTCCTTCAGCTGACGTTTCTTGACACAACATATATTTTAGCAAATTTTTTTTTAACCAAGTGCCAAAATGTATACGTATGTCTTTCTCTTTGGAGGTGAACAAGCTCCAATAACAATACTGCTCGTTCAGTCATTACCGAAGCAGTGGTAAATACTCGTTACTCTCTCCTTTCAAGGAGTCAGTGTCTCATTCTCTATATTCGGTTCCTCATCTTGATGTTCGAAGTCATAGGTTTTCACTTTTTTCTCTATAATGGCATCACTGCGTCTACGCTCACTTCCCACAGGACTGTGTGCTGTTTTCTGTGGCCATGCCCACCATCCCACAGTTGTTTACTGTGGCCACGCCCACTATTCTACATGCTATTGTTATTTTGTGGCCACCTCACCGTAATGTAGGATATTGCGTTGTTTTCTGAGGCCACGCCCATCATACCACGGAGTACGTCGTCGTCTGTGGCAACACCCACCACTCCATGAGATACTTCTGTGGCCACACGCAGTATCCCGTGACCCATCATGGGCACACGCCCACCATTCTGCTGCATGTTACGCTATTTTCTTGGGCAATGGGTCCACCATCCTTTGAATTACGACGGCGCCTTAAAAAAAAAAAGAAAACGCGATGTTTGCAGGTGCTCCCAGGCCACCTTTACAACGGAATGACGCCTGAACGGACACAAGTGTTCACTGATGTGTGCTGAGCCACAAGTACAGACACGACTCCAGCGAACACGTAGGTTAGGTTAGGTAGGGATTTCGTGCTTGAGCGCCTCGCCCTTGACGCCAGCTATTGGTAAACAGTGATTTTTACAGGCCAGAGATCATTCTCATCTCCGGAGGCAGGGACAAGCACAGTACCGGAGGCTTCGCAACGCCAGGTATCTCCAGAATGGCATCCACGAGCGAACAGTTGGGTGGGAGGCTTAGGACGTCCTTCAGGGAGTCAAAGGGGTCATTTAGTTCCTTTCTGATTGCAGTTTTGAGACTTCTAATTGACAACCCAATGTTATTTTCAGCGTCACCTGTACCAAGTGCAAGTTTGGCTAAAGCATCAGCTTCGTCATGCTCACGGAGGGCCTATATGAGAGGGAATCCACAACAGTTTGATTTGAATTCCTTGAGCAAGTGGGTCGGTCAGATAGCTCCGAAGAACTAGTGGGGGTGATCGACCAGTGGCTCACAGGTACACAGTGATCTTGGATGTTCTCCGACCATCCGTCTGTTCGTGGTTGCTAGTCCTCCTCCTGACACTGTAAGGCTTGTTGAAGATAAGAAAGGAATACATGGGAATTCGAACAGCAACAGAGCACTGGGTCCCTTCGAGGCTGTTTCTGATAGAGGACGAGACACGGAACTCGTATGTCAGTAGGGGAATAGCAGAAAGAAGTCTTATCCAAGCAAACAAGTTAGGGAGGGAGTGGCTCCATGCGTACCCGAAAGTGTCGGGCCTCGACTCGCTTACGAAGGGGTTTGTGATATGTGTTATGGTATCGGGAGTGTGCAGTAGGAGGTGGTGGAGGAAAGGGCCGTCGAACCACTGTAGATAAGCTTGAAGAGGTGTGGCCGATGGGCAGAAATCTGCATGAACCGCTTTTACCGTAGTCTTTCATCAGTTGGTTCAGTGTCATGATATAATATGTAGAAAGTGATTTTTCTCTCTGCAAAGAAGGTGGTATGTTAATCATCTTCGTTACACCACCAGACTTAGCTTTTATTTCATGTTGAGTTCAAAAATACTATTGGAAATAAACGACGATTTCCTAAATGGTCAGGTTTCCAAGACAGACACATTGCACATGAATGAACAGGTGGAAAGCAACAAATGCAAGTCCAGCGCCGTGATAGCTATTACCACAATAAGTACTGTAGCATCACACACACACACACAACAATGAGACGCGTCATACAAGCAATCCATGTCGATGAGATCCTAAAACTCCATTCTAATTATAAAGTTCTCTTCTTTGTCAAGGTCCACAATACTGATAATGGAAAGTATTTATCAAGAAATATAAATCCAACGTGAACAGAGGTTAATTTAAGGACTATCAACACTTCAAGTAGCACTTTCCTCACACCAGAACAGTGAATATTCAGCTGTAGAGAGACGCTGATGATTTGTCTTGTGACGAGATGGTTCATTACTCGAAGCGAAGTCTTCAAAGTCTACTCAACACAAGTTATTAAGTTTCCGTACGCGTCGAATCACAACGAACCAGTGAATCAAGCCATACGGGTAACAAGAGATGCCGCTGGGAGGTCACAACACACAACCAAACCATCGCGCCAATTCGTCAGACCTGGACTTTCAGCTAGACTGAAAACAAGACTCGGTAGTACATCACCCTGTGAACGAGAAGCTGACTGAAAACAAGACTCGGTAGTACATCACCCTGTGAACGAGAAGCTCTGCCTGCGTTAGTATACGGACACACACACACACAAAAGAAAAAAGATAGAAATGTTACACAGGGAATTAATTGAGTCATACAGTCGACAGAGAACAAATGTCAGGGACGAGACCTTATACGTTATTCCTTTAACCTTTATCTCCACGACACATAGAATACACATTTCACATGGTCTTCGCCAGATTCACCATGCATCGAATGGAACAAGCCTTGTGACATCGAGCATGTGCAAGTGTTGTTCAGCCAAAATGGTCACATCAGTGTTTGGCGAGTCAGTGTGGGAACACAAAGGCAGCGTTGTCTCCCAAATATATATATTTCTTTTTTCAGATAACGAGTTCTTGAAAACATGTAAGCACCGAGAGAGGAAATACACGTTATCATTCCTCATTTTCGGTGGTAATGAGTTTGCTAATGGAGTATCCAGAGGTAAACATGACAGCACTGAAGAACCAGCAGCACTGGAGGCTTGTGTAGCTCGTGTAAGTTTGGAAAAACGTCATTTTCACATGCACCGCGGCAGATGATGAGCCTCGTGCAACATGCATATAGCGCAATCGAAATAATGATTATAGATTAGCAAAAAAAAACTTTGCCGAAAGAAATAGCAATTATTGCTGCGGAACATAAAAGCGTTGACATCAGTTTACCAAGAACATTAAACAAATTGTGTAGAAATTAGATAAACGTTAATATTAATTCGCCGAGAACAGTAACATTAAACAAATTAAGAATTTAATGGCGTCATTAACAGATACTGAGGAATTCACGATTTCGTTAATCAGATTATGGGTGTCCGAAAAAAAAACCCGGTCCCGCATTTAAGCCCTGCTTCAGTCCTAAGGTAGCCTAGTCCGTGAGTGAATAGGCGCCCTCTGTTGGCAGATTCGGCAGCTTGGGTCTCGTGGTTTAGGATTTCGGTCAGCCAAGCTCAAAGTAGATCGGAGTCTCGTTCCAGCAATTAGGAGTCTCAGGCGTGTAAAAGGAAGTCTTGCTCATGACTGCAGGAACTCGACAGCAGTTCTAGTAAAGCGCGGTGCTCGACCCGTCCACCCATTGTAGATAAGGCTGTAACCAGATTGCTTTCGTCTGAGTAAAGTACGCCTGTACACATCATGGTGCGGGTCTAAGTATATGATGTTCAATTTCTGTAAATATCAGTCATGAGCGAGGCTAATTCTTGACGATAGTTCTCTTATTTAGAGTGACTCTTCCTTACCTGACGTCTTTATTACCCAGTGAGGAATTGGAAGCCATCAGTCTCATTGATTTTCCACATACCACCTCTCTCCCACTATCCCACTCTTTCCGCCATGATGTTGCTGCCCCCTCCCTATTCTACAGTTATCACACTGGCCACTGCTCTCGTCCACTGTGTGCACGGCTCCCTGCCACCAAGGCTTGGACCTGTGTTGCGGTCTGGTTGCTGCTGCTTCTTCTGTGTAGAGGAAAGCCACGCGAGGATTTACCGTTACAGTCCCTCTTCCTTTCCTTGATAAGGGGAGCTGTGGAATTCTCTTCCCTTCTGCACCTTCCCCTCTTCCAATATTTTCTCTACCTTTAAGAGTCAAGTCTGCAAATACCCGAGGAAGTCAAATCAGTTTCCTCGTTTTCTATCTTAGCCTATTTTCCTTTCTATCACCATGGCCATGACTAGGAAATGTTTTGCCAGTGACATGTCGGTCACTAGAGAGAGAGAGAGAGAGAGAGAGAGAGAGAGAGAGCTGGAGAAAGAACCCTTTGGGATACAAAAGAAAGCTTAAGGATTTTGGAGGGAAAGCCTGTGTAAAATGACTGTGGCTCGGCAGCCATCTCTAAAGTTAGCTGACACTTGTATTTTTTTTTTTTCCTATGGAGAATGGTGTCAAGTACCTTTTTGATCGAGAATGGTGTCAAATAACTATGATATAAGGACGTGCAAGCGACAAATTTGGATGTTTTGTTTGATATTTATCGGGACAAATACCGTGCAGGCTGGGGGCTATGTTTGGTTGAAGCCACCCAGGATGTGTTGCTTTGATGCTTGTATACAAAGTGGTTGTGGAGGGACTAGGTCTACAGCCGTGATGTGTGGGCGAGCGTGGGATATTCTGGTTGACTCGGTCGCGGCCAGTTTTTCAAGGGGTTTTTGAACAATGATGACATCACTGATATAGGGTGACAGTGGGAAGAGAGTCGGGTGCTTTAGGTTTGCTTCACAATAGGTATTATGGAGGAAAGTTTCCAGGTTCTCAGGATTTCGTTGTGTAAAACAGGAGTGGATGAAGATGTGTGCGAGTACCTGCATTTGCAGTTGGGCTGAAGGGCTCTGATATGCTGTTTGAGGAATTCTAGAGGTTTTAACTTGAGTTTTGAATGTCAGTGGGGCTGATTCGTGAGTGGGATGGATATTGTGTACGTTTTATTGACTCTATTCAGGGGTGTGATTGGTTTGTGGCTGATTTTTTTTTTTTTTAGCAGTGTTGCATGAGTATGGTAATGTGTTCCCTGGGAGAAAGGATATTGTTGGTTTGTGTTAGCAGTGTGTAGGGACTGGGGTGGTCTGGGAGCTGGATTGGTGTGGGAGAGGTGTGGATTTTCTCTCTCGCTCGTCAGAGTTGATTACTGTTGGCTCTGTGGTTCACGGTATTAAGGAGGGAAAAAATAGATCTTCGGCACGTTTATGGCTCTCTCTCTCTCTCTCTCTCTCTCTCTCTCTCTCTCTCTCTCTCTCTCTCTTTCTCTCTCTCTCTCTCTTTAT
>JAYMFT010411751.1:0-33341 GCA_038088735.1 Panulirus argus | reverse complement strand
CGTCAGATAGGTTTTGTATGGGTGTGTAGCGATGCTTCCCCACGCTGGTGGCCAGGCACAGCTGTGGTGCGAGGTCCTGACACACAATGACGGTGGACTACGATGGCGATCATAGTTGGTTATGCTAATCTACGACAGTGTTGCATAGTAACGTGATATATATTTCATCACATCGGGCGCTGTAGATCGATGTGACAAGTTCAAAAGTGAAAAAATAAAAAGATTGTACAAACAATGTCAGATTATTGGATAATATGATCGATTTCTTTTCGTTGAATTACTTTGGAAGACCTACACCAACCAAAACAGTTCTCGAGCGAAATTAAACGATACTAAATCTTTAAACACTTGCACTAAATAAGTATACAGAAAATGTACAGCTGGTTCTCTCTCTTAACTAAATCCTTCAAATGTCATTGTTCAAAAAAACTGGTTGAATAGGAGTCTTATGCTGTGGATAAAGTCTTTATACTGTAATCATTTGTAGTTTGAATTTTCCTAGAAAACTTAAATCTACGGAAGTACAGACCAATGAACATTTCTGTCAGAAAGACGGGCTGCTAAAGCAAGTGTGTTGCTCGAGGGCTATTGCTTTCAAGAGCCCAGCTGGTGTCTATATAGGATGCAAACAAAGGTTTCTGTAAATATTTCATGGGTCTTCCTGCTGCGTACACAATTCAAGTCATGGAAGAATTTACCCCTTGACCACGACGGTACAACCTACGAGCAAGATGGTACAAACCTGAGGTATGATATCCTGCCCTTTGATCTGACCCCACCGAGTCAGGTCAAAGGCCAAGCCATCTTATCAAAGGGGTGTGCCGTCCTGCTCAAGGATCGGCCCGTCCAGCTCCGGGGTCGTATCTTCATGCTCGGTATCCACTGATGTTGTATTTACCTAATCCTAAAAAAGGTTGAAGGACCTACAGAAACCCTTGTGCTCTCGGACAGCAGGATGAACGACACTGGGAGGGGCAGAACTCCTTGTTGAACCTCTGGTAGGCCTCCAGATGTGGTATCCTGCAGAGACTTCTGGGATTCCAACCAGGACTTCTGTATGGCATTATGGAATTTCGATCTAGGTTTCTTCATAGCATTCTGTGACGTCACCCAATGTTTCTGTATAGTATTCCAGGATTTTAACCAACATTTCTAAACTGTGGGATTCCAGCCAAGGTTTACACAGAGCACTAGTCGTAGACTCGAGAGCCACGGCGCTGTTTCGGCTGCTGCCAGCCTGGCTATCGGGATCTGGGGCGTGTTGCGGGTCCCAGACGTGACCTGTATGTGGGATAGGAGGGCCCGGTACATCCCTGGCGGGCCTTGTAGTGCCAGCGCTATGGAAGCTCCCCGGCAGCGTGTTCGACCTCGTGTTGGCCTCGTATACTGTAGCAGCCGTACACACTGTTCTGGGCTGACACACTCTCGCGGACTCGCATATTGTAGGATCCTCACAAATCTAAGCGGTCTCATACCTCAGTAGCGGCCTCACATTGTGGAAGACGAGAGGGAGTACTTACCTACGAATGCCTCCGACAATATTCTCCCATACAGCAGGGCTAGCGCGTAGAGAGAGAGAGAGAGAGAGAGAGATAACACCCAACACCAGTAAATTATTTCTCCTGATGTATTTCAGAATGACAGCAAGATATCCCAACACATCACCTGGGGCTTGGCCTCCGCTCTGCCACTCCACTAAATCACCGAGGAAATTTGAAACCGTCACCAATCCTATCTGTCTTATTTACCATCTATTCTCCTGTCACACATACCCGTCCACGAGTCGACCCTCTCACCGACAGCCTCCCGTTCCAGCCGTCATTCTACCCACATCTGCAGCCGGTTACATCCCGTCGACCGCAGAGGACTCCTCATCTCGTCCCAGCTAATCCCCCGCTATCCCTCTCCTGCGTTTCCTTCATCCCCATCCCTCTTGCTGTCCCCCCCCCTCCCACACCCAGATCCCACCATCCCTCCCCCGCACCATCCGTCAATCCGTCGAGGCAGCAATACCAGTAATGTCTGTATATAATACACTCGAGGCGTTGATTTAACGGGCCATCGTGGCTGCCCCGAGGGACTCTCGTGGGGCGGTAGGTCGCGTCTTGGGATGCATAAGGGGCGGCGCTCCTCCTCCTCCTCCTTGGCAGCTCGCTTTTGCTGCCCTTGGGACCTTCTCAGGCCAGGCCAGGTCCTGGGCGGGGAAGGGAAAGAACGCCATCGTCACGGCTTCGTCAGAGGCGCCACACTACAGGACTGCGAACATCATTTCTCTTCATTGTTAGAACATTTCAGCGACATTAACCGACTCGCCTTACGAATGAAAGATCTATATAGAGGAATATACGTTCTTAGGTAGTTAACCCCATACACATGGAACTCTCCAAAAGACTTATTAAAAGACTTTCGAAATTTGATTTATAGATTAAGAAACTTTATTAGAACAAAGCACATAATCCAGCAACAAATGCCGTAAACTAATTGGTTCTGGACAGTCTAATTATTCAGTGAAAATTCATTGGCCTTTGTTTCTCCTTTAATAAATTTGTCCGATTTACGTTAGTTCCAACAGAACTGCTGTAAGAATAGTCGATAATAGTAACATCAAGGTGGCGCAAGGAAAGTAGATAATTTCCGAAACAAATAACTAGTTTTGTCGAAAGATAATTTTTTATGTTACTGAAAACTTTTCACTGTCAAGTTTGCAAAGCCCTTGGAATCAAAACCTAACCACAGGATTTTGCAGAAAACTTATTGTCCTGAGCTGCTCGCAGAGTGACGAAAACAAGGAACGCCTCAGGAAAATCTAGGAAAGCAAAGCATCAGGACAACCGTCAGAGAGACCAGCCATCACAGACCAATATCCCGGAGAGAAATTTCCTTTGTGGGGCTAAACTCGGGTTGGCGAGGCGGGCTGCTCTCTGACCTGCTGCAGGCAATAATACACCAGCAGGGAGGGGCCTGGCGCTCCCGTCTGCTCTGTTTGTCTGTCTCTCTCTATCACAGGTAGTAGGAGGAGGAGGCAGGCAACCACGGATCAGGGAGGTACTACTCGCCTACTTGTCGGGAGAGTTAGTGACGGCGACACGGTGAGCCAACACTGCAGAAGCTGTCAAGTTCCCTTTATTGGACTGGGTTATTGTCCTTTCTTTCTGCCTAAGAAAAAAAAAGTAGGTAGTTGGTATCCAGTCAACGAACACGTACCGTCTCTATCTCCCACACAACACTCAACAAGACATAACTCACACGACTGGTTCTTAACTCTAGATTTTCCTGCGTGCCAGCAGTACCCAATGGCAAGAACATAGTCGAAGTTACTCGTACGCAGGCAGGGACTCTCTCCAGATCCCTTCAACTCTCCACCCTCCCTTTCTCTTTACCATTCCTCGTCACCAACATCTTTACTATCCCACCACGGACTTCCACAGCACCCATTCCATGAAGGGTCTCCATAGCCTCCTTTCCATCGGGAGCTTCTACAGCCCCCTACTCCATCAAGGTCTTCTGTAGCCTCCCAGGGATACCATAGCTTCCTCTTCCATGGCAAAGTGCCATAACCCTTTTCTCATACTCACTACATCCTCCCCCCCAAAGTCTTAACCCTAATACCTTATCATCCCTCCATCTACCTCCCATTCATCTTTTTCTTTCCCTCTATCTACTGCCAGGGTCCTGTTGTGTTCCCTCTACCCTTCACTAGACTTTATGAGAGAACTTGGGATTTTACAGAATCGTAAACACAGGTTAAACTACGGTAGAAGGTTGGAGGCCGGGTTAGTGAACGGTGAGGCAGGAAGACCACTCCACTGGGGAGCTCTTCCCACACCTTTATGTCCCCCTCCTGTGTTTCATTATATATATATATATATATATATATATATATATATATATATATCCTCCACTCAAGGTCGTACTGCTCTAAGAGTCGCACTACCCCAGGAGTCGTAACAATTGATGTAAAAGTAGGTTCCCCAACTTCCCCACGTAGGATGGGGTTCCCAGAATTGTCCATTGTTATGAATTATGAAAACACTTGACAAGGTTTTCTTTATGCTCGAAATGAAAATGGGAAATGGAGAGCAAATCCTATCAAAACTTGCCTCTTTTGTTATCTACAACCACTAACGGTATTTCAGTGATTAAAGGCCTTTCTTCCATGATGTTTATTTTTGCTAAACTCTCTGAATGTCTTACAGAAGAAATCTAGGTCTATGTTGATTGAAAGATTTGGTATTTTTTCAGTTTTCTCCATTTTGAATTCACAGAACACGGGAAGACTAGAGGTAAGTATGTTCGAAAATTGAAAGATTGGGGATAAAAAGGACCCAGCAACGTCTAATCAGTGTTTTTAATTAGTCTTTGAATCGTGTGTAATCTATATCTGTGCTTTCAGTGAAGCAATTTTTTCATTCTCTCGTTATGAAGGACCATTGAGCAACTAATGTATTATCTCCCACCATTGGAAGACACACAATATCAACAGCCCTACCCTCTGTGTCTCCGTGCATACAAACCAATGGCACAATACAGATGCCCTACGAAGAGAAATGCGTACCATTGTGGAAATGAGCTGGTACTGATCAACACTACCGAACGACCCAGTCACTTGTCTTGTGTCTGTAAAAGATAGTATCTTGGAATCTTGACTGTCTATCTCGTGACTCTGTATTAGTCTGGTTTGGTTTTTCTTTATCTTCTATCTTGTCTCTTAGTTGTCAAGTCTAGTGTTCACAAGGCAGTCTCACTTCCAGGTATACACTGTTTGAGCGTCTGATGCCACTAACACAGTGGGGGTTTACCCCATCACAGGGGGAGCGAGGAGGATCTCCCCCCATCACAGGGGAAGAGGGGGTCTTAACCCCACCACATGGGGTAAGGGGGAGCGAGATGGGCAATAATCCTGGGACTGCACACACAAGATTAGACGAGACACAGTGAGTCTTGTGGCCATCACTGGGAGTTACCGAGGTACCGGGCCTATATTGGCCCCTGTAGTGTGTGTTTGAGAGAGAGAGAGAGAGAGAGAGAGAGAGAGAGAGAGAGAGAGAGAATACTATTTGTGTGCTACTCGGAAAGAGTTTTACCCCAGTGTTAACCCATCTCTTAACTTTGCACATATGAACCGTGTCTTTACTCTTAGGCGAGAATAAATGTACGCTCGGCTGCAGGAGTTCGCAAACCCGCACTTAGGATGTTTATGTCAACCGAGCTGGCAACACTGTACGGGGGGAGGAGCAAGGGTACGTGGACCATAGTACAGTGATGTGAACTGCTGAATATATGACCAAAAATAAAGCAGTCTAATCGTTCTTAAAGGAAGATCGACTGGTATGTTTTGTGTAACTGATAACGATCGGGCATGTCAGAAACACCCATAATGGTTAACATTTCTGTTGAAGAACAATTTGTGTGTGTGTGTGTGTGTGTGTGTGTGTGTGTGTGAGTGTGTGTGTGTGTGTGTGTGTGTGTGTTTATCAGGAATTTTATAACCACCACTCACTTAACCTATAAATAATAATCGGAGTACTGTAATTTGTATCCTAATTCCCCCATGTATGGAGCATCAAGTGATTATGTCTGCCAAGCAGAAGCTGCGAAGCGGTTATTTTGAAAACCAATTACTTCTCGGTAATTTCAACCAGTTAGTTATATGAACTGTGAACAGAATAGTAAATTCCATTGAATTTATAGATAATTATCGCCAACTACCCGATAAGCAGCTACAACACTTAGATACTTAAATATTAGTGCCATGTGATTATCACGGAATACACTCATTCTATTATCAGATATTCAACTCATTTCTGTGCAATGGACTTAACCTAAATGTGCACAATATGCTCAACTTACTGCATAGCACAGCGCTGCCATCAGTACTCAAAGAATAATAGGAAGCTGGAATAGAAACCTGTGAAATTGGATCGTATGATTTGAAATCTGAAACGCATTATTACATAAAGTTTTTAAAAGTTCAGAATCAATCATCAGGAATAAATGTCATTCTAATTCCGCAAAAAATGGCTGAATTTACATTTAAAACTTTTATGTTCCTTAATTCATATATTTATCATTCTGCTTGTGCAGTTATGGAATCAAGACCCGTTTCCTCGGCCCCAAAAGAGATTCGCACAGATTTTAGCCACGAGTTTCGGGAATGTCGCGGGACCTGCTGAGCTCAGCATCACAACTCCCGAGAAGCTTTAGCTGCTCTTGGTAATGTCAGCTTGCCTTGAAATGTGCCGAAGTTGGATATATTCTTACCCTTGACGTGCGCAACATTGTGAGCTGATTGAGCGTATTACTACAGGCTGGACTGTATGCCCCAGACCAAGCAACACTAATGGAAAAAAGAACGCCTTATAACATTGATCATATTGTTACGTGTCGACGGACTCCGCCTGCTCGAAGTCGCACACAACGAGTGAAAAGCTACCCTTCTTGAGGCTGCATTACTGGGAGTACTGTCTCGCCAAAGAACTCACTCCAAGAGTTCTCGTTTCCCTGCTCCTTGAAGTAGCTCAGCCTTGAACTGCAGGAGCCTGTGGAAAGAGATCCAGGGCAACACCGGGACTCCTCCTTACGAGTTGGTCTTCGAGTAATCATAAATACACGAACAGACGGACAGCTACAATGATATAACATTCACGATAATGTTTACCGCACGACTCTCATGCCACCCAGTTGTGCAACATTACAAACATCGACTCCCCGTTCCACGAAACCCTTTCCACCAAACTTGCAACTTCCTCGCTGAAAACAGTAAACGCTTTAACCTCAGCTGTGTTCCGCTTGCCCCACAGACACACTCCCGACATCACACATTTTAACCTGTTGTCCGCCTGGCGCACACGGCCGGCGCCCTGTGTGCCGCGGAAGCCCAAGGGAAAGGGAGCCTGGCTGGGGCAGCAAGGTAAAGATATATGTGCTGACTTCTGACTTGTATATAGGCAAACATTGTACGATAAACAAGTCGACATACAGACGCGTAAATGGATGCTTCACTTACGTATGTATAAACGTAGACACTATATATATATATATATATATATAAAAACTTAAGAAACACCCAAGTTTCCTAATCCAATAAGGGAAAGAAAAGGAAGAAAAGTTTATTCCGGCATCAGGGATTCCCAGGGGTAATCTAATGCTGGCAGCCTACCTGCCTCCCCTCACTAATTCCTACCACTGATTACCTTCCTACCTGTTCTCCTGTTGGTCTGCCGTTTGGCTTTTCCGTTGGTGCTTCTATTGTTTACTATCCTGTCTGCCATTTCTAATAATTTCCTAGTAGTTTTCGTGTTCTCCTGCTGGGTGTTCCACTGTTATGGGGGCAGTTCTGATGTTATTGTGGGTTCTGTACTTGTGGCCTGTTCTGCTCTCATTGTAGTCTTTGTTGCTTTGTTCTCATGTTCTTCTTGCTTTGATCTTATGTTCTTCTGGTACTTTTCCCACATTGAGTACTTTTTTTTCTATATTTTCCAAATGTTTTGAGTGCGATATTCAAGTTCTCGTTCAGCTGCTCTTCGTGTGTCTTTCCTGCGGGTCTTTTCTTCACTCACTTTTACACAAACGAGTTTACTTTACCCTCACATGCATACTCAAAAACCAAACATACACACACACAAATATACAAAACCACATCAAGGTATATGACCTTTTCTTCAACATATTCATCGTTAAAGGGGAAATAACTAAAACATTTCAGCAAAAAAAAGCATTTTGCTATCCACCCGTCTAAGATCTCTCTTCGCCTGGTCCGCTGGAAGAGCGTTATCCGAGAGGAACCTAACCTACGGTAGTTCTCGTTATCATGAGTCGAGGTCATGCAATTCAAGACTTCCATTAGCTTCATGTTGTGTGATAATAAAAAGAATTAGATCAGGTTAGGTTAGATAACCAAAGGTTACGTTATGTTGCCCTGGAATAAGTTAGGTTAGCTCAGGTTAAAGTCACCTCTGGTAAGGCTGGGTTAGGATAGATTAGTTCTAGTTACCTTAAGCTAGGTTAAGGCCCCAGAGTAAATAATACTGGAACATCAAGAAAAAAGATAACCTGACATCCTTGTAATATTTCTACGAGAGAGAAGAACTAAGGAGTAAAGCTAAAAGAGACTTTAAGGGATAATTGCATGTAATCCTTTGAAAAATATGAAATCTTCTATTCCCCCAGATAATCAGAAAGTATGAAATTATGGGACTCAAACGCTGTCATAACACTTAAACCCCATTAATTCAATCATCAACTGGATGCTCACTAACAAACAAATTCAGTGCACTTTTAAACTTGCAAAACATAAACCCTTTCATAACATCAAGATTTAGTACAATTTACAAGTGCACTTATATACTTATTCGACATTTTCGTTTAAAATAACCAAGAAAATCTACACTCTTACTTTACATTGGTTATCATTATCAGATCATTGTTTAGCACTATGCGTGTCCCAGTGTTATGATAATCTATCAAGCGTCTCCAAAATGCGAGAAAATTCCAAGATTATTACTCCAAGATCCCGTAAATAATTAGGTGTCTCTCCCAAATCTGGTAACACTGACTTTTACATGTAAACAAAGCTAATAACCCTGCTAAGTGGCCCCAACGTGTCCCTCATCGCGTGCGTATTGTTTGTGAAAATTAAAGAAAGCATGAAATGTCAGTTCAATAGAAAGTGATTTAAAAAAATTGTGTTTGACTGTTATCCTAACTAGAACTGGCGGAGTGGAACAGAAATATGTAATAACGTAAACAGGAAACATTTCATTTCATTCCAAAAGAACTTGATTACCGAAGAGAAATCCTCGCTTAGCTCTTTATTGTTCTACAAACGCCCGTCGGTTCATCTTCCTGCAAGTCTCATTCTCGCTCTTTCTTTATTTCCCTTCATACGACTTAAGTCTGAACCACCAGAGTTATAAGAAACCTTCTCTCAGACCCTCTTTGAGCAGCAATTCAGATCCTTTGATAAAGCTTCTACAGAGTCAATTAAGTCCGATATATACCGCAAAGTCCTTTGTATCATGATAAGCAGAAAGGATTGCATCCTCTTTTAAATCTCTCGGTCTGTCAGTCAGTCTCATCAGGTAAAGAGATCCCTCAGTCACAAAGAGAGACCGGGACCAACCATGGTATGACTGGGAAACCTCACCCCACTTCATGAAGTCTTCGAGAGGTTCTAGAGGGAGCAGGAGGTTTTGGGGTTGGAATAGGATATGGCAGACGTTGGAGAAGGTAGTGTAGGGGAGAGCCGAGGCTAGATCCGTGATGTAGAGGCAGTTTAAAGCTCAAAGTACTGAAGATCCTGCCTTGCTGTGTTGAAAGATCAAAAGACTCGAGATAAATGAAAAATAGTTTTCTTTTGTTTATGGAAAAAATGGGAAGTTAGTTATTATAGTGCAAGTGTATATGGTATGCAGTGTCGCCAACCCACAACACGGAAAAGGTGTGAAAAAATAATTCGGTTTGTTACTGTAAAATTTCCTATAATTCACCAACTTTACTCATAAAGGGAAAATGTTGCAGTTGGTCGACTTTCTGGACAGATTTGTGTTGCAGGATAATTTGTGTTAAGCCAAGTGTTTTGTATGAGTCGAGAGGGAGAAGGGTATTGTGTATGAGAGAGAGAGAAGAGAAAGAGGGAGTGAGGGATAAAGTGGGAGTTAGAGATAAATTATACGAGTGAGGAAAACCCCCTTTTCCACTCCCAGATCTCCCTTCCTTTCCCTTACCACTCTCCTTCCTTTTCCTCTACTTTCTCCTACTCCCTTCCCTCTTTTTCCTCCTTTCCCTCTTCTTCCTCCATTCTTTCTTCATTTTCTTTCTCTTCCCCCTCCCCCTCTCCTCCCCCCCTCCCCCTCTTTTCTTCTCCCTCCTCCCTCTCCCTGGCCATTCGTCAGGCAGCAGCAGCAGATAATGGTGTAGGGACGTGACTTCCTCATTGGAAAATTTCTCTCACGTTTTGGGTCTTTATCAGATGGACAGGATGTTGTGGGAGGACGTGGTGGGGGCGGTGGTGGTAGTGGTGGTGAAGACGAAGAAGCAGCAGATATGGTGAGAGTTTAGCCGGTTTTGGCTAGGACTGAGGCGGCGAGAAATGAAGGTGAAGGAAGAGAGGGAGAGACAAAGACGATATAAGCGTCAGAGATGGAGGGAACAAGAAGCTGGAGACCAAATTGGGGGTGGAAGGAAGGAGTGAAAGGGATTTTGAGCAATCGGGGCCTAAACGTGTCTAGTGAGAGATGAAATGAAGCAGAATGATGAGAGAGACTTGTAAAAGATCACCGTCTTACTCATCTAGGCAAGCGGCCGAGGGCAGAAGTAGAAAAGTGTATAAGGAAACTGAGGAGAGAGGTGAAAAGGAAGATATAGGAAGAGAAAGAGGACAGGCGAGGTGGGAGAGAGGAGGAACAGGAGAAGGAAGAAGAAGGTAGGACCTACCATGAACTTCTCACTAGAGTCTATTTTCGTTTCTGGCAGAAACTTAGGCGGAGTCGACTCCGTAGGACGCAGGCGGGGATGTATGGGATGTACGAGGTCGTCCTGGTCTGGATGAGGAAGGGGGTCGTCTTAGTCTGGATGGGGTCGTCTCTATGGGATGAGAGGACTTATGATTTCTGTCGAGACTGGAGATTTTTATTGTGTGTGTGTGTGTGTGTGTGTGTGTGTGTGCGTGTAAATATCAACCTGATAGAATGTCTTCTACGTCGGTGCGTTGCTTCTAGCTGTCTGTCGAATGGTCTATGCAACTACGTGGCTGCTTATTTGTCAGTCTGTTTCTCCCTCCCTCTCTCTCTCTCTCTTTCATTCCCGTGAGCGTGGCAGTTTCACTAACCATTACCTTATGTAATCTAATTACCTTTAGTGTGTACTGCCGGATGTGGTGTTGCCTTAAAGTTGTCGGTATGATTGTAAACATCTAAGGTTGACGCTGTTACTGACAGTGTGTACGATTGACACGTGCATGATCGATACTGTATGATTGACACAGTGCATGATTGACTGATTGCATGATCAGCGAAATGCAAGATTGATAATGTGTGTGACTGATACGTATATGATCGTCTCAGTGCATGATTGATAACAGAGGTAATGATAAAATAACGAAGCGAAGCGAAGTAGGCTCAGGACCGCAGAACTAATCATCCACAACTCTTCTACTTTTCCAGTAACAGTTTACCGCTCTTTGAACAATTGCAAGGTCAGAGAGCGAGGCACGAGAGCACCAAAGATAAGCTGGCTCTTCCTGGCACCTTCTGTCACCGAATGACACCGCCTGTCTTTCTCTGCCACTTGCTAACAAAGGACGGGAGTGTCTCATGTCCTTGTGTACGGCACTTCCCGGCAGAACTTTATTGTATTCTGGATTATTTTCCCAGTGATTTGCCCTTTGCCCCTGATTGGCACTCTTTCCTCGTCTACTCGGCAATTATTATTTGGATTTATTTGGCATTAAACGGCGCTGTCAATCTCAGACACACTCGTCTGTCTCTGAGGAACACTGGCGGCCTTGGGAGAGGCGGCCAGGAAGCAATCACCAAGGCTGGGGCGGGAGGGTCGAGGGGGTGGGTAGAGAGAGAGTGGTGGGGCAGATCTCCAGTGGCCAGAAAATGGTCTATTTCACACCAGATCCCGGGTCCTTGGTGGTCCCTGCCGGGGGAGGGGGGATGAAGGGGGTTCGGAGGAGTGGGTTAGATGGGAGAGAGAAGAAATGGAAACGTGCAAAGAGGGAATAATAAGGGGAAAAATATTTATGTAGAATGAGTAGGGAAGGGATGGAGAGAAGTCAGGAGAGCGAATGAGAAGGATGAATGTAGATACAGTGAGAGGAAAGAGTGGAAGAGGTGGTGAGAGGAAGATTGCGGAGAAAGATCCTGGGAGTCACAACACGGAAGTATCGTTCCAGTTTGTGCCTCTCCTCCTGACGCATAGGAAAGACACGCTCCTGAGGACATAAACATCCCGACAAATGTGTCGGCAACAGACCCAGCTGGTGGAGGACTCATGACAGACTGTAAAATTTAATCATTTGCATTTTCTGGAACCGGATGTCATTGTGTTTTGTAAAGAAATATTTTTTCTCACAAAAGTCATCCTGTTATGAATGCTATAAAGGCCTAGATAAACAGACAATAGGGGGGGAGAGGAGGGAGAGAAAGAGAGAGAGAGAATTTCATTTAAAGGAAAGTTGCCAACAAATCTTCCCGTTCTCAACACCACACTCAAACTGTCGAGACAAACCGCTAATTTCTTGCTTTAAATCTGATAAATCGGGGCCCCTCTGGGCCAGCTGCATAGGGGAAGGGATAAATGGCGCCTTAAAAGCCTTTCATGGAGCGATGGAGGATGTGGCGAGAGCGAGTGTCATGCGGAGGCCAGCGGGAACCCGCCTCTCGCGGCGATTAATTTGATTATCTTGGTGGCTGGCGAGTAATGTGGCGAGACCCAGCGTGGCGAACGGCAGGCCTGCCATCGTTAGGGCCGGGGGGAAACTGGCCACGCTGCAGGCGGAGGTCAGGGAATTTTGGCTGAGTGGACACGATCTGTCCCCATCAAAATGGAGAAGTCGGCGCAAATTGTAAACCGATTTTTAATCAACAAGTATTTGCCTGTTCGTGCTAATTAAACATTTGTATATATTTAACTCATTATTTTCAAGAGCACATCAATTTCAAGCTAATACTTGTTGATGATAACGTGACGTCTAATCGGTTAAAGAAACGGCATAGTGTCAAAGCGGTGATTGAGGTGGGATATTCCCCAACCATCGTCAATGACGTCACAAAGGAAGGAAAACTTTGCCTTTCCCTAGCGAATTCCGGGTCACAAGGACATAGAGGCTCTCTTCCTCCCCCCCACCCCCACCTTAATGTCCGAGAAACGAGTCTCCCTCCCCACTTAATGCCTTAGACTTTAGTGCTTCACCCTGTATTTTCTCTGGTTTTGCTCCCTCGCTCAGGAAATACACGTTTCCCCTCTTTCTCCCCTTTCCCCGTAGATTCAGAGATTGTCAGTCTCCTCCACATGGCGGAGGATATTCCTCCTCCTCCCTAAACTTCCCGCCTTTGGCCCAGGTTGCTGTCCTCTCCCCCTGCCTCACCCACACCAGTGCTGTTGGCATCCAGTCCACAAACACTTCCCATCTCACACAGCACTTGCCAAAGTATGGAACTCGCACGACTCGTTATTCTTAACATTTAGATTTGACTGCGGTAAGCGCTACGCGTTAATGCTACCCGATGGCATAGCTCTTCATAAGTACTCAAAGTAAGAGTACACTCTCTGTCACTCGCGTGTTCCCTGAACGCACTGCCGCTGGCGGGGTATGGACTCGACTTCATTGTCAGCGTGCGGCTGCTATGGAAATTTTATCGAAATCCATCAACTGGTTCGCTCAGCGAGTGGTGGAGACTGGCGAACGGCCCCCAGGGAGACGATTGGGTTCTGGGGTAGACGTGGGTGCTGTAGGGGAAGGCTGCTGAGGGGGGCCGTGGGAGACAACCCCCGACAGATTCATTCCACGTCAACTGCTGGTAGAGGTGTTGCCGTGGGAAAACTTTTGTGGGCTTGTATAGGAAATGGAGTGTGGGGTGTTCTGGTGGAGTCTGTGGTGGCCTTGGGGATTTCTTAGTGTATGAAAAAAATCTGTGGTGAACTGGGGAGACCCTGCGGGAGAGTGTGGTGCTCTCGAGGGACTTTGACGTCTGTTCGCAGTGGGAGATTGGGATCGACACCATTATGTTAACTCTAGTGGTGACCATTGTGGCCTTGGGAGGGTGGGGGTATTTGATGGGAGTGGAGCACCAGATGTTCATGTACACGCTCTTCACATCCATGAATTAAATTCTTTAACTTTGTCTAACAGTTTCCCAGCATCTGGCCTTCTCTGGTAGTCTCCCCAGCAACTGGTCTTTTTCGTATGCAAATCATATCAAAACTTTAACGACCAGTCGACCCGACCATCTGGAGACGCGTGGACGCACCTACCAAACGAGGGAGGTGGACATTCACCCAACACCAGGGGCTGCATGGAGCAAATCCTTAAAAAAAAATAACTAGCTTTAAGGTATAAACAAACCCTCGATTCAAACGGCACGACCCTTGGCCATGATGTCCTAGCTTTTGCTCTGGCCCTTAAGGGTGAGATTGAAGGCTGGGTCATCACACTCAAGGGTTACACGTTGTGCCTAAAACGTTAGGGGGAAAAAAAGGAATGAAAAAAAAAAGTTTTGTTTAGTTAAGCTCGCGCGTCAGATTGACATGCCACATATCAATAGAGACAATACATATCAATGAATATCGAAATTTGACGATATTCACCACTATCAATACAAAAGCATTCGACTACAAGTATTAAACAAATATCTAAAGTTTCTACATATGATATGTATAAATACACTTTACAGATTATACGCTAATACAGTACACTTCACAAATATATCAATAATTACGCACATCCCAGCACTTAAGAATACACATTGCTTTCAACACATCACTCCACACGCTCGACACATACGATATTCTCAGTGTTCTACACTAGACCTACACAGTACCACCTACATACACCCTTTTAAAATCACTTACGTTAATGCTGTCCTGAAAACTCCTAATGCAGTCCTTCACTAGTGAAATATGAATGTGTATATATACAATATTTTTCCTCCTCATATCAGGTATAAGGTAGAGCTAGTTAGATTCCCGAGGGTGAGAGGAGACGACTCTACATCACAATCTTAAAAAAAGACCATAAAGAACGATTGTTATTCTGGAGATATGATAATGTCGAACCCTTGGGTCATCAAGGGCGAAGTTCCACAACTATTCTTATTAAAACTTACCAAGAAGCCGCTGCCGCCAGGGATAGGCTCAGGGGCCGGGGAATAGTGGATAGTTTAAGACGTTTTATGGAGAGGTGAAATGTTGACCTCTTGTGTGCTAGAGAGGGTAATGATGGAGAGAGAAAGGAAGGTGTACCTACTAATATCACACACTGAAAGCCCGGTAGACACCAACTTAGTCAACCAAGCCAGTCCGCATCAAAGAGCAGACAGTAATAGTCAGTCCACAACAAGCAGCAGAGAGCAGCAGCGCTGGCCAGTCCACAGCAGCAGCAGCAGGAGTACTGGCCCACCGGGTGAGTTATGTCCCCGTCGAAGCTGCCGATGGCCTCGGGAAATGAACTTTAAATTGCCTTATTTTCCTGATCCTCCACCCAAACTCCAGCAGCTGGGGCCCCAAAAATTGCATCAACTCAGCTTCCCTCTCGATACCATATTTTAGACTTTTTTTATGTCATGGTGAAACGTTTGGGATAGGTTGGGGGAGGGAGGGCTAGTTGACGGGGCGGTGTGTATGGAGTTTTTTAAGGGTCCGCTGGAAGGGTGTTAGTGTGTATGGGGTTGTATGTGGGAGTTTACGAGTTTGTATGGGTTCGCATGTGGGTGTGTATAGAGAACTGCAGATATGCATTAGGTGAACAGGTATGGGAGAGAGGTATGACTGCTTAGCAAGAGTGTCAGGACAATAGATTTATAAAGATTTATTAGGTTGTATACAAATACACAGGAACGTACAGTATTAAGAAAGAATGTACAGTGGAGTATAAAGGTAATAAGAAGAATGTGTAGGATTGAATTAGAGTGTACAAGAATGTATCACGATGCATAATAATCTTGTAGCTTATAAGAAAAACGAATCTATATGTAAAATGCTAATCGCCCAACAGAAAATCTTTTTCGCTTATCTAACATCTCTTTTGATCCGTTGTCTTCATGTGTCAAAGTAAACCTTGCAAGAAATTGGCCAAATACTCTACTCTTAATCGTATGATATCTGACATCTTAGTCCATGAGCATTACGACTCCAAACTGCTTCTTTCTCAGCCTCCCGTTCTCTCGCCTTGCCTCTCCCTCCCTATCCATCACCATATCCACCTATTTATCTCTTATCTATGAGGGGAGATGTAGTGGGGTTGGGCTAACCACAGGAAAGGAGGAAGTGGGATATAGTGCTGGGATAACCTCAGGAGAGAAGGGTGGACGGGAGTGGGTTTGGGTGAATTCGCAAACTTGAAGGTTGTCTTGGAGAAGGTTTCCTTGAGAAAATTTTCAAGGGTGGGTGACCAGAATGGGGTGAAAATGGGTGAAGTGGAACAGGAATGGCTAGGAGAGAGATGGCTTGTATGAAAGGTTCTGGGGGAGAGAAAAGGAAAAAAGACAATGAGGAGACGAGATGAAAGAAGATAGGGTACGTGACAGAAATGGTGTCAGGGGACAGAGAGAGACATAGCAAGGATGGGGAGATGGGTCGCACGTCGGAAGAAACTAAGGACCAGGTGGGGTGAAGGGGGAGAGGGGAGGTTAGAAGCTCAGGGGAGGCAGCAACAGTGTTGTCGAGAAAAGTCGATTGTTGGGAGTTTCTCAGAAATGAGAATACGGGAAGTGGGGCCGAGAGGAGGAGACGCCCGAGGGGAGAGGCTGAGAGGGGAGAATGGAGAGTGAAGTAGAAGGGAGAGGGGAGAATATCAGAAGGAAGAGGAAGTACATGACAATAATGAGGAAAAACCATATCAGATAAAGAAATAAGAAGAAAAGAAAGGTGAGAGAGGGTCAGCAGGTGAAAGGGGGGGGGGAGGTCATCGTGGGAGAAGAGGGTGTAGGTGGGAAAGGGTTCGTGGGAGGGATCATGGGAGTCCTCAGGAAACAGACAGATACCGGTAGACCTGATGGTTCGTGACGTTATTTGCAGTCATGCTGCTGATTGTGGTAGAAACAGGATAGCAAAGCGAAGGGTACCTTACCTCTCCCTCCGGCTCAACTGCCGGCAAGAACAGAAAGTAGAGAAGCCACCGCATATAGTAAATATACTGCCATGGAAATTTTGTAGATTAGTGTGGGCTGGAAAAGTTACTTACTTTGTGGCTGGACCGTCAAAAGGAAAAATATAAGCTTGGTAATTCTTCATTAAAGGGGACAGTTTACCGATAACAGGTAGAATTAAAGTACTTGTGTACCTTTGATTCGACGGTATTGATAATCTTTGCATTTGAAACATATGGCAGTAATTTAGTCTAGTATCCTACAAATCTGAAGACGAAAAACTTTTCCACACTTTGCTGTCTCATCTTCCTCCAGTTATCTTTTCACAGTGTCCATATTCAATGTGAAGGGATTTTTGTATATTTTGTCGGAATCATTCTGAGTTTCAAAAACTATTAAGAGCTCTGAATATGCGTTTTGTTTTGTTTTTTCTTTTCTAGAGCTGATAATTTAATATATCGAGTCTGTGTTTTTCCATACAGACTATATCTGAATGACAGACTTAATTCTGTCATTTAAAACAAATTTGTTCGTTTTTCTTAATCCTGACCAAAACTGGTGACTGCTTAAATGTTCTGTAGATGGAGTGTCGTCCACACGCAAGGGAAGAGGTCAAGAGTGAGGAAATCAGGTGGAGGGAAATGTCGTTCAGTAGGAAGGGGAGAAGTCAGGGTTGCGTGGACTGGAGGGAACAGAGAGAAGGGAGGGTAGTGTTCGTCCACAGAAGAGGGAGTGAGGGAGGGGAGCGGATCAGAGGGAAAAAGTCATCGACAAGAATATGCTTTTACGCCATCAGTGATGCGGGGACCCGACTCCTGGCCAGTCTTGCGTTGTCTTGGCCTTCACCACGTCTTGACGTCACCCTTGGCACACAGCCCCGTTTTCGCTATTAATGATCATGAACAGAGTTATAACAAATAAAGTAATATCCCGATGGTAATGCAGATATAAAAGGGGGAATGAATATGGGTTGACAGGTTTAGAATGAATGAGGAAGGAACACTGTAATTACAAACAAGAGGGGAGGATGTCTGTAGGTTTTGTACACCCGTGGGACTTTGGGGGAAGGAACGTAATACAGGGCATGAACACTTGCATGGAACAGATACGATTGTGATTGGTGTTATATACGTGTCATCAGCGATAGAATCGATACGTACGAATGGTTATCAGAGCAATTAGCAGTGATCCATAGGAACTAAAAAATATATATATATATATATATATATATATATATATATATATATATATATATACACACACACAGTCGAGTTGAATTGAATAGAATATCTAAGCCTGTAAAGTGAATAGGAATATCTAAATACAGGTTTCACTGATAAGGATATTCGTGTACAAAACTTTTCAACATATCTCTGAAAACGCTGCCGGCTGGGTAAAGTAATAGAACCTGGTGGGTCATTACGTGGTTGGGTCAAGAGACATCAACACTAGTGCTAGCTTCCGCTGGGTCAATACCTGATAAAATCAGGACGCCGTTTCTGAACATTTGTTAGCTTCGTATCCGTGGGAGAGTGAGATGGCAGCGTCCGCCTTCTTGACTGAACAACGATCAAATCTAGAATTTTTCTCAAGTATGACGCACAGTCTCCCAGGTAATATATAACCTAACCTAACCCGTAGAAAAATCTTAATTTACGTTATGGAATATCTGGCACTGACAATCCCGTCCTGTGGAAACGGCTTCCTGGATATTGCCAAACAAACACACGGACCAAACTGAACCCAAACTTATAATTAGAATGTTGTACGGTGGATGGCTCGACCGTCAGCACGAATGTATGTGGTAATTTATTACTGTAGGGGTGCGTTTGTTGATATCTGTATGTCAAGGTACAAACATCACGATATATATATATATATATATATATATATATATATATATATATATATATATATATATATATATCCGTTCAAACTAGTCTTCAACCAAAGTTTCTTTCCCTTCGATGGTCTATCAATCACGTGAAGCGTTTCAAGTTTTCACAATTACTAACATTTCCAAGTATTGGCATTTCATTCTCATATTCTAAGTCAGCTCTGCCATACATTTAGCACAGCGCGCTACCGCACCGCTCTTTGAACTTCTCAAAACTTGCAAATCGAATTAATCAAAGGTGTAATTACTCGAACTAAAACTATCCACCCAGATCCTTGCACGGTATCTTGGACAAAACCTATGTAGGAATTCTAAACCAAATAGAAATTATGAAAACTTGGCATAAAAGTATGGTAGTCAATGTAATTCAGATTATTCTATTGTGCTAAAAAGTAACGATTACCTTTAAACAATAAAGTAATGAAGGTCACAAGCACCTTTTTGCATTACCAGGAATCGGAGATCGTGACGAAGACATGTCTATAGGTTTAATTATGGACTGAAAATGGACAAATCCCAAATCCATCATTACATCAAAGTCAACTAATCAAATTTCAAACAAAAATCCAAATCATTCCGAAATGTATGACGGACACCAAAGTAGATTTTCTTCTTTTTCTTTTTCGGAACAAATATTGCGTTGGTTCAGGACTGGAAGGCCAGTTACCGGAAGGCGCTACACTGGAAAGTAGCATTAAAAAAGTTTTAACGCCTTTGGGGCTTACTCGACAACATTCCAATAGTGCTCAGAAACAAGACTTAGCAAGTAATAAGGAATCGTAACCGCCTGAAGCCTTATTTTCTCTAACAATAAGTGCGATTATAGCCCTAGATTCTTATTATGTTGAAGAGGAACTCTTATTAGATATGAAGTAAAACTATATAGATTCTGAAAACACAGTAAAAAAAAAATGTAAAATTATGGGGATTTTCTTTATTTTAGATTAAAAAACTTTTCTTTTTCAATTTGAAACTAGGGTAATCAAGGCCTTGATTATCTTTATATTAACCTAATCTCCTGTATAACGGTGCTCAAGAACAGCAGTTTGAGATTAATTAAACCAACCAAATGATATCAAGACCCGCACTCCGAACATTTATATTAGTCGCGTTAAAGGCATTTAAAATCGCTGAAACACACCCGCCGCGCCAGTAACGTTTAAACCTATCAATTCTTATTTTTGTTTATCATTTTACGATTAGATATTTCTGATAACTCCCCATCTGTATATCAGTCCTATCTTATAATCCCATTTATATATCCTCCGTCTATAAATGTTCCTTATCTTATGAATCCCTATGCATACATCTTCCCTATCTTATAGCCCCCCATCTATATATCATTCCTATCTTGTTATCCACAATCTTTCATCCTAACTTACTGACAGCTTCCAAAACGAGGTCAAGAAAGTGTTTCTTGCTCTCAGCATTTATTTTCAGAAAGCTGATCTCGTCTTGGCACCTTTCTCTAAAGCTTTTATCCTAAGAGCGACCAGTTTAAAACACCCTACAAGCTTTGGAAGCCCGAGAGAGGGTTGTAGGGAGGGGGAGAGGGAGGGCGAGTAGGAGGAGAGGGAGGGAGAGACGTTGTTGCGAGAGCATTAGGAGTACCGTCACGGTTGCCTCCCCAGTACCAGCCCCCCCTCCGCCCCCTCCAGAGTGGCTGTTACAGCCGGAAGGGGTGACTGGGGAAGGGGGCAAGAAGAAGGGGTGAGGGGGGAAAGGGGAGGGGGTGAATTGATAGACAAAATAAAAGATACATAAACAACGGATTATTAAATTCAGGCAGCCCCTCTGCTGAAAATATACAGTCGAGGTATTTCAGGAATTACAGAAACTGGGACGTCATTACAGAACTAGTTAACTAACCATAACATACATATTCACACACACATACACACACACACACCACTGTAACAGACGTTTGACATTCACACTGGGTGTTTGGGAACTATGACTCAACGGGAACAAAAAATGACACAGAGGTTAACCTGTTGGAAAACGGTACCGAGCCATTGTTGGCGGGCTGTAGAGAAGCCAGTTGCTGCTGCTGTCGCCTCCTCCTCCTCCTCCTCCTGCAGATATGTCGTGTTGGTGTAGAGGTTCGAGTTACGGTCTGACGAGAGAGAGAGAGATTCAGCATTAACACCACACGAAGCCACTTTCACCACACTGTTAGCTGTGCACCGAAACAGACCAACAGCCTCATCTTTCTTGTCTCAGAAATACAATAGTTTAGGGAAAACACAAGCATCAACGGAAGAGATCTCCTAAATAAGACGTAGAAAAGTGTCTGTCGACGTTCCCGTGGCTAGATACAGCCACGTCCATGCCAGCAGTTCTCCTCTGGCAAATATGTAAATAAGATACATATTGACACTGTTTACCTGCGGCGAGTTAGACTGGCATGAGGGCAGGAGCTCCCAGAGCACCACCTGCTGACGAAGGCGCAGTCTTCTTCCTTATCTTCTCCCTTTACTCTTGTCCCCTCCCCTGCACTTCCCTCCCTGCCCCTCTTGGTATCTAACCCCTTCCCATCCCCTGTCCCCTCCAAATGCCCAAACCTCTCCCCCTCCCCCTGACAAACACCTCCCCATAGGGCAGGTGTAGCTGCAGGAGACCTTGGTGTTGGTGGTTCAGCTGGCCGGGGCCCTCCTGCTGAGTGGAGAACCAATTTACGCCCCTCTTCCCCATTTCCTCCCACAACCCAATTCGGAACACCGATCGAGGGGAGAGAGTGAGAGGAGCAGGAGGAGAGGTGCGAGGGGAGGGAGAGAGAGGGTTAAGGGGAGTATGGGAAAAAGGGAAGGGGGAGGGAGGGGAGTAAGAGGGTACAGTACAAGAGAAGGTAGAGAGAGAGAGGGGGGAAAAGGGAAGTGTGGAATAGGAATAAAAAGGACAGAATAAAGAGAAGAGAAAGAGGAGTAAGGGAGAGATGGAGATGAGAGTAAGGCAGAGAGGGAGAAGAAGCGAAACAGAAGAAGAGCAGGTTGGTTGGGCGAGGATTAGGGGTGAATTTACAGAGTGGTGGGAAGAGGTGGGAGAAGCAAGAGGGGTAGATGGTAGGATGGAGGAAGAGAATAAAAGAGATGGACGAAAGAAGACATTCCTCCGAGATTCTGACCCCGTATTCCGTCTCCAGTTCTCTCTCAACAACACCACCGTTTCAACACTCCCTCCCCAGCACCGCTTCACCACTTCCTGGAGTACAGGCACCGAAGTCCTGACCTCTTGACTCAATGTATAGAGATACATATATAACGATCCTAGCAGCTGATCGGAACAAGTAATCTAAAACTAAATCCATTCAAATATATCAAATAGTCATCTACTATTATCAGGTTCATTAAAAAGAGCACCCTACTGGAGTAGTTAAAGCAGGATATGCACGAGGTAAACAGTGATGGTCTAAACAGCAACTAGCCAATTAACCTTAATGAAACTACATACATAATTTTCATTAAGAAATATGAAATAGAAAACATGTGTTTTGCAGTAGTGGAATCTTAAACATTAAACACTATACACATATAATTATGCATATTTGCCGATAACCACAAGGAAAATTAAATACGATAAGTCCTACAAGCAAGAATTTATATAACTCCACACAAAAGTGAACTTAAAACTTAGTGTTTCGCTTTCCGTCTCGGTCATCAGCAAATAACAGATCATAAATATTTTTGAGACCTACTGAAATATATAGATGTATATATGAAAGTAATATTTCTACAAGGAGAGTCAACAAACCTTTGTGAGAGCTGGCCCGCTTCTCACAGCCTGGTCAAGAGACCGCCACCACATTACTTTCGAACACACACACAAATCGAACCATCGTCGGTTCGGAACCAATAACATATTGCTTCAAACTTTGTACTAGGACGGAGCTATACTTTAGGCATTACAAGACGGAAACATAACACAAAACACAATACACAGTTGGTAGTAAAATGATAACAATATCATGAAAACGTAGTAACCTGGACTAACAGACGCCTTGCCATTATGTCACGAGTCCGGGAAATCCTTGTGGATCCCACACTCGTAATTCATACTTGCTTATTATGTCTTACGCCAACTATCGTGTCGTTTCTCTTTTTTTTTTTTTTTTACAATATCAGGCAATTTGTCATAGGACAGAGAGAGAGAGAAAGAGATTTCATGGTTAAATGACTATACAAGACCAAAATGGTTTTACAATCGGAAATAGAAAGAGTGAACAGGCAATGAGATTCGGGCAATGCTTCTTACCTGATGTCACTTGTGATTCGCACGATTACTACCATCCAGAATCACCTTGGAAATTATATGCCTAAGCTGGAAATGTTTGGCATGATGATGAAGTTCTGGATGAGAAAGATTTAGTAGTGTGGATAAATTAGAGCTGAACAAACAAAATTATGTGGATTGTTGATGAAACACTTTGTTAGGATCGTTTGTGTGGCATATGAATAATATTATCAGATGATGGAGAACTGATGGGCCAGATCGTGTTGATTAGAAGGGTTATGATCACCCAGAGTTGGGAGAGGGTTATGATCACCAAGTGAATGTGCTGGTAAAGGGGTGAGATCACCCCCTTATGAAACAAAACGATAACTGGACATTATCTTTACGGCTGAGACCAACAAGTCCTGTGTAATTGTCTGAGTGATCTTGTACATATTATTCTTTCATGATAACACCGTAAACTCAAAAGCATTTGCTCATACTAAACCACTTTGCCTTTTAATGATATACATCCACTTGGGCGTCTCGTACCGAGCCATGAAAAGCACTGTTCATCATCCCTTTTTCCTGAAAGCATTAATTTACATACTATGTTTTGTAAATGAGTGGGATAATGCATCGCGTTACAGTAAATGTAAAATTAACCAAGAGTTTTGTTTTAGGCCATAAATAAGGTACTGTCATTATTTTTGGTAAATGTGTGAAAATGATCATGCAACTTATTGTGGCGACTGGTCTTGTTAAAGTGACCAGCACACACACACACACTCTACGAATATGTCCACGTTCTGAGATATGTTAAATACGCTATTAACGTCTAGAAAATTTCTCAGTGAAGTTTTATAAACTGCCGGATCATTACTCACCTCCCCCATAACCCCCTCCCCATGTAAGTAGCAGACTGTGTCGCCCCCATGATTAATTGCTTCTCCCCTCCCCATGTACGCCCACCCACCCCCATTCACAAGCCCCCACCAGATGCCCAAAATATTGTCAAATTCATCAATTTCTATCCTGATTTTTGCTGAGCTTCCAAATTTTCATCGAAATACACCAGTAACAAAGGCCACATCAGTTACAGCATATTCTCATATTTCGTTTTATTCTGTGTGTTTGCTGGCATGTTTTGTACAGATTTCATCATTTAGTTAAACACTGAGGCGCATGAGCAATCTGTTGATTTCTGTGTATGATCATAGATCTTTGTTCGCGTCTGTCTGTCTTGTCGTAAGTGTGTATACTTGTACGTATTATGTGTTTATGTATCGATATGTCCATGTAGCCTTGCAAATATATACACAGTATCTATGTAGGTTAGTTTTGTAGGTACAAGAAAAGACTCACAGTGATGCTTGATGCACATCTGTGGTGGTCAGTTTCGCTGCCAATTAATCATGTGGGATCGTGTTTGATTCCCAGACCAGGCAGCCAATTACCAACCAATACATACCAATGTATATATATACGTTATATACATATATATTCTAGATTATCTTACGCGAGATATACTAGAGCTTTCACACACGGTATTTGTTCAAATCTGTTTCGGTTTCTTTAGATTCTCATTTATCCACCTTTGGGTTATGTCAAACTTACAACATTCTGATCTGTTTATGGCAGACGTTTCGTGGAATTACTGTAGAAACTAAGTAAAAAAATATCTTTGAATGAATTTAATATCTTGAAATCTGATTCTTTCATGAATTTGTTAATCGGAATCAGCTGACATAAAAAGACACTAGAAACCGTAACTTAATTACACATGAATGACATAGAGTTAATTAGAATTATAACTAGAGTAATGATGCTAATTATTCTCGTCAGAAGTGGACTAGCAAGCGTGTTTGTGGGGGTGTTGTTGGGGTAGGGGGGGGGGTGGAGTTAAAGGTCTTAAGGCCCAGCCAGCCAGCTGCCAGATGACGTATATGATCCACAGATGGTTCCTATGCCAGCCAGCTGGTGCAGGGAGAGTGTTTCAGCCGTGCTATAGAGGTTTATAGTAGCCAGCTGGGAGAAATTCAATAACGACGACTTGTTCTGTGTGTAATTGCCAGTTTGTAAGTATGTACCTATTTGCAGTATACGAAAGGGAGGAGGGAGTTCCACACTTGTGGAGCCCCATCTCTTGAACATCCTCGACCATCGTACAACCTTGTAAACTTCAGTATGCTGTCTGTAGCCACTCCGTCCTCTCAGTCTATTCCATTCGTCTACCATAACTGTAATGTAAGAGTTCCTTTATCATATGTTACAATAAGATTGAAATCTCTGTTTGAATGGTGGTTGGATAAAGAGTTGGTTCTGTCCCGTACTGCTCTCTGGATGGATGGATTGTGGTTGATGATAGTTAAGGTTGATCATATCCTGATTATGTCACATATCCTGCCACAGAACCACCTTAGTTGCACTCTTGAAGTTCGGAGGGAAGGAAAATTCGTCAGTTGAAAATTTGCTTTTATGATCGATCACAGGTCATGACCACATGACGTATTCCATGTCACCTATGTGGGGTAAACTCACCAAGACCAGCAGGAAACATCACACATCGTTATCAAAGCGACACGTTGGTTGGGATGGTTAGATATTCGTAGCTTTCCAGACGACTAGTGTGCCTCGTTGGAAGGAGATTCGTCTTTCCACATGTAATTCAGATTTCTTCAAAGCGTCCAACAACACGAGCTTGGTGACGTTATAGTGTAATGGCGAGCAGGCCTTGGATGAGTGGGAGAGAAGGGGGAGTGGAACAGATGTTTAAGGAGAGCTGCAGGGGAGAGGGAATACGAAGGGAGGAGAGAGAATAAGGGGTGAAGAAGGGTCGAAGTCAAGTAGGCTACGTTCTTATTAATGTTTATGTCGATAACAGTACTTACCGTAGAGAGACACGCGGCCCTTCCACCCCGGCGGACATACATTCAGACTCTCCCTCCCTCCTCCCAAGGCCTCCCTCCCACTCTCCAGCCACGTTTCCCCTCGGCTGAGCAAGGAACAACTCCACGTAGTCTCAACTCCCCATTTCCTACATTGTCGTCAGACCCTCTCCGCCAACAAACCGAAAGACTAACAATTGTCTAAGTCTCCCCTGCTTTCCAGATACCTTTATGGACTCAAGTCTTTCATTCCTCTAAAACTTCAACGAAAGGGAACGAAAAAATTATCTCCACAAGTCAGTTACTTCAGACACAATGGATTCAATATCTTTTTTTGAGAAGGTCGACAGCTGAATGAGCCAGTTCAAAAAAAAAAATATTAAACAGAGAACAGTTAGAATAGTTTGCTATAAATAATAAGTTAATTCCTACCCGAGAAGAATCACATTATATGTCAACTCACACACACAAAGACACACACACTGCCATTTGTAAGCGATCATTTCTTATAGATAATCGCTCATGAGTACGGGAACCATTTACCGGCACGAATCATCGCAAATTCCTTGATACCCGGCCCTAAGAGGCCCGGCGTCGAGGCGAGAGACCTTTTACTCAGGATTTAGAGCGTAGCCAGAGGTTCCGGACGACTTAAAACATCTGTCCAATCTCGCATTCTTCAAGGCAGGACCAGCAGACGGGGAATTGCTCTCGCTCTCTCAAACCTCAGCGTCTGAAAACAGGAAGATTTGATGTGATGGAGCAAAGGGAAACTGCAAAGGAAAGGGTTCCTCCATCACATAATGTGACTGACAGAGGAAAGGATTCGTTTGTTACATAATGTGACAAATCAGGCACACACACACACACTCAATCACACACACGCACACACACACACACTCTTATGTATGTGTGTGTGTGTGTGTGTTGTAGCAAATGCAGTGTGGTAGTGAATGTAGCAGAGAAGTTGTGGCGGTAGATGTGGTGGTGGTTGCGATGGTGCCTCAATCGGACCCTCTATGTTTGCACAACACCCGCACTTCCTCCTTCCAATCCGCTCCTAAAGAGGGAAGGAAAGGGAGAGAGAGAGAGAGAGAGAGAGAGAGAAATGGATTCTCAGTTTCTGTGTTTGTATGACACTGTGTTTTTATACATAATCGTTTGAGTAGGCAGATTATTTTCTCTCATTTTGTTAAAGACTAATGTATATCTAACATTCACTAGCTTTTTTCTGCTTTTTGTTGTTCAGTTTTCTTACTTTGAACTTTCCTTCATCATGAAAATGTGAATATATTATCCTATATTAATTTTCACTCTAATCTTGTATTACATGAGACGTTGTGGGCATCACACACACGGCCCGTCTCCAGCTAAAAGATGATATATGTGACCGAAGAAGGGTCGTGCTTTTGATGGCCGAAGCATTTCATATGTAATCCACACGTAAAGTGAAAATGAAACGAGGTTATTTAATTCACGCTTTACCTGGTGACAAAAACGCATGGTTAAGAAATGAAAAAGTAAATATCTAAACAAGAGAAATCTAATCAATGCTAAGGTTTTGCTAGTCGTCAACAAACAGCATATATATATGTGTGTGTGTGTGTGTGTGTGTTACAGTGTGTCTTAATAACAGTGGAGAAGAGTGTCACTTCATCCGGTATTGTATGTTAATGATAACATCTTCACCACTTGATAATTACAGAATAAAAGCAGTGAATAGTCTTCTACCTTCCCCCGTCCTCTATTGCTTATAGAGACCTCAACGGAAACCCCCTAATATTACGGCGATAACCTCTAATATTGCAACATGGAAAGTCGCCAATGATAGAGATTTTTAAGAATTATGAGGTGAATTTCTGAAATTATGAGGTTAAGTTTTTTGGCAGTTTATAAGGCGAGGTCAATATCAGCAAGAGATCTTATACTGCGAAATTGTTATGGTCGGTGTGATGTGTTGGTTTTTGTTGTGAGAGAGAGAGAGAGAGAGAGAGAGAGAGAGAGATGTTGTGTAGAAAATCAAGAGACTGGTGACCTCACCACTCGCCTTATACTGTAGGACCAAGTACGAAATGTACTACCTATGAGTGTGGCTGGTGGTGGTAGGTATGATTACTGTACACCTTTGTCAGTCTGTAGCACGGGAGACCCTCACAGTCTGGTACAGGGTATGTGAGTTGCGCTTCGTCTGCACACTCCAGGCCTCACCTCTAAACACTGGGACGTCAGGGGATATCCCGTCCCGACCCACAGTTTGGGGATGGAGAACCAACTGGACAAAGTCTGATTGTGATGCAAAATAGACCCGGGAACTGTATGTGGCGCCCGGCTCGTGTCGCTCCTGTGAGGGTCTCGTCCGTCTCCCGCTAGGCTGAGTTCCCGACTGGCCAGCACTGGGGGTGGATCGAACAGATCTCAGCATGGATATCCTGCAACGTGGACAACCCATAACACGGACAACCCTTGACGCAGAAAACTCTCGCGGCGACCTTACGACCCTTGAACCTTTGACCTGACACTTGAGAGTGGTGCTCAAGGGTCGTCTCGTTGAACCCAAGCAATCAAGCAGACTTGGTTCTTATCCTGTTCGAACTGCGTATCGAACCTGGGTTTATAGATCCCCAAAATTGGGGCAACCTTGGGTCGATTCTTTGCATCATCCTCTTGCCCCTTGTATGTATTCTTTTCTCCACTCTCCATTTCTCCCTGCCCCTACTGCCCTTTCTCGCCCCATCCTTCCTTCCCCTTCCTGCTCCTCCTCCCTCCCTTCAAGAGCAGCAGGAGGCACCCCTCTCCCCATGATGACATCATGTCCTGGTGACAAACCTCACTTTTCTCCCCAGATGAGAGAGTATGGGGAGAATGGATCTATCTCTCTTTCCATCTATGTATCTATCTATCTCTCTATCATTCTGTATATCTGCTTACCAACGTACAAATTCATCTTCTATCTGTCTGTCTGCCTGGTTACCTACTTGTTTATTTTTCAGCCTGTCTAATCACCTTCTTAAATCTACCAATTCATCTATCTATCTATCCATTTATTTCTGTTAATCTAATCTATCTTCTTGGCAACACTTCAGACGCAAAAGGAAAAATCTCAGTCGTTGTCAACCCTGGTGAATTCGCTTTCTATCTCAAACGTTTTCTCTGACAACTCAATCTATTTCTTTTTTCTGTTTCTTTTTACTGTTTTTTTGAAATGCAGATTACTCCATGTCTTTCCAAGTCAGGAAGTGATATTTGCACTGAATGGTCTTTCTGGCAGCCGGGTTCCTCCCATGTTTTTACAAGAGCTTTTCCAAATTTCGAGTCGGATGAAGTCAATGTCAGGTGTCGTGGATTTCCATAAAAAGAAAACGGGGTTAGGACAGAAAATGAATAAAGAAAATGAGTTTTAGATTATCTTTCCCTTGAGACTTTTTCGACTGTTTGTGTTTAATCTGAGTGACTCACATCCCAGAGAGAAATACAGAGCTCGGGAGGGGAGAGAGAAGAAAGAAAAGCGAAAAGAGAAAGAGAAATGCAGAGGGAAAGATAAAAAAGGAAAAGAATAGAGGAAAGAGGAGGAAACAAAATAAGAATACGAACAGAGAGAAAGAAAATAAGAGAAAAACGGCCGAAGGAAGACTCTTGACGGAGAAAGAGAGAGAGAGAGAGAGAGGGAGGGAGGGAGGGAGGGAGAGAGACACCAAAGCACAAAGATTAAACAAGACGATATCTTACTATGGGCAGTAACGACGTGGACAAGACAACTCTTAAGATATATAAGACAAGAGAAGAGACGAATCCACTCTCGTAGTTGCTGCAAATCCACAAGTACACTCACTGCCACAACCACTGCTACAACTACTGCTACAGCAATTGGTACATCTACTGGTACAACCACCAGTACAAACAATGCTATAACCTATGCTACAACCACGGGTACAACCACTGCTACAGCCACTGGCACATGCAGCGGTGATCAAGACCTGGACAGAATTTAAACCTTCGAATTAGTTTTTAACTTTCGTCTGTTTCTGAAGTCTCTCTTTCGTTATTTCTTTTTTTTTCCTTTTCTTTTCTTTCCAGTTTGGTTTGTTTCTTCCATCATCGTTTCCACCTGTACCCCTTCATTCACCATTCACCCCGGTGCCCCCAAGCGTTGAAGGGGTTGGCAAGGGGGAGGAGGGCGAGTGGGGAGGAGAGGTGAGAGTGGGGAGCCAGAAACAGGCCTCATGGGAGATGTTGAGCCGTGGTAATCTGCCAAGGTTGGGAGTTACCGTCTCCATCATTCAAGACCTCCCTTATTTCCTCTAGCATCCTTCTCGTTGATCCTACAAGCCCTACAACTCTTCCAACCGCCCCAGTGCACTTTCGTTAGCCTCAGTCTCCCTCTTTATCAATCCTAAATCCCTCTCGTTAATCCGCGCTCAGTCTGGAAGTCCGCTTTATATTCCGTTCCCCACTTTCTGAGGCCAGAGCGGTGAATGGCAGCCAGAGGTGACCTTGTGGCTTACGTCTTTATTACTGCTAAGCGCTGGCCATGCCACACTATTGGCCACAGCCTCTGAGTGGCCCAGGTGAGGGCTGGTCAAACTCGGCTGTTGATCACAGTCTTTAAATGGCCCATGTAAAGTCTGGCCACGCTACATTGTTGGCCACATCCACGAAGTGACCCGGGTGAGGGTTGGCCACACGGATCGCTACAGTTAGGAAAGACAACAGATCCATGACGTGTGGGAACTGTCTATCGTCTTGGATATAAATATATATATATATATATATATATATATATATATATATATATATAACGTAGCAGCGTAGATTAAAACGGTAGATTAATCTGCCTGTCCCTCGGGTAGAGCCAGAGGTAAAGGATCACTACCAGCCAACCGCAAAGCCTAACACCAGCAGCATTATTGACCACACAATCAAAAACGTCAATAAATAAACTAATATAAACCAGTCGCTAATAACAAGCATTAGTCAGGACACACGATATAGGGTGAGTGTGATAGAGCTAATAATATGTAATTTACTTTCTAATTGATGATTCATACTAATGGAAGTATCCGAGGTCATCAACATTTGATATAAAAAAAGAAAGACAAGAAATTAATATTTTGTGAGTGATATTAAGAAAAGACTTGGTAAGGGAAAGGAAAAGGAATGGAACGGTGAAGAGGAAGATCAAGAAGAACAGATAAGCAGAGAAACGAGGGAATGAAGCAGAAGAGCATAGAGAAGAGGAACAGAGAAAGAAGAAGACAACCAAGGTGAACGGAAGCAGAAGAGGAGAAAACAAAAAGGAACAGGGGCAGACGAGACGAAGGAAGAGGAACGGGAGTACAGGAGGAGAACCAGGATGGGCAGAAACAGAAGAGTGGAAACAAAGACAGAGGAAGGAGACCAAAGAGCAATGCGAGCAGGACTTCACGAAGATACACCATGACCCAGAACTGGTGTTTCCTTTCCCTGTGAACCTCCCCGGGATATGGGGAGAAAGGAAGGGTGTAGGGAAAAGCCCTGCACAGGTGGGGGAGCGGGAGGGCTCCCTTGGGGAGAGGGGCAAGGCTGGGGAAGAAGAAGTTGCTAAGAGATGTCAGGGAAGGATCGATTGTTCTGAGTAAAGGCTGGAATAAACAATGGCCAGTAAGGGCCAGGAGGAATAAGGGCTAATAAGGGCTGGGCGGGACGGTGATCAGTAAGGGCCGGACGGGACAGTGACCAGCGATCCATTTACTCCCTTGGGTGACCCCGAGAAGCGTCGGCTCCTCCATTAGAACTTTTGCTGCACCATTAATGCATCAGCCAGGGTGGGGGAGAGAGAGAGATTCCAGGGAGAGGGAAGAGAAGGCCGACGGAGAGCGAAGGATAGTAGGGGAGAGAGAGAGCAGGAAGCGAGTGAGGGGAGAGAGAGGAAGGAAGCGGCCGTGGTTTCCCTTATATTCAGACCAGAGTCATTCCCTGCAGGATACACTGAATTATTCCTCTCGACTCCAGCCAATAAATTATTACCTTTTTCTACAAAATTATCATAATTCAGTGATTATCGTGTGTAACTTTACTTTCTTCATATATAAAAAGACATGTATACTTATGTATATAGATCAACTATCTCAGACATGTCCAATATAAATCGAAAGGGATGGTCTGGAACAGGTAGAAAGAGATTAATAATGGATATGAAGATATAGACAGACATAAGAACACAAACAGACAGATAGACAGAGGGATAGCAGACAGATAGTACAGATGAATCACAGAAAAAGACGGGGATTTAGACGGATAATTGGGGGGCCTTACCACCCTCCCTGCCACGCCTTCTCTTTCGTCTTGTGACCTGCTGGTTACGGGCCCTCGGGTAGAGCTGAGGGGACAGATACAGATGAATAGTCCCCAGGGGCCCTCAACTGCCCTGGTTACTGTGGCTAGTGAGGGGAGGCCCCTGACACCTGGGGGCCCACACGTACCTTAGTTACTGTGGCTGATGAGAGGGTCCCTGACAACTGAGGCCCCTGGTACGCTAGGGGCCCTCTACTGCCCTGATCACCCTGGCAGGTGAGGGGCCCTTTACTAAGTAAGCCAGGCATTGTTGTATACCAGACAGTGTTGCATGACTGGGTATACCAACAGGTGTGGGGATGAGTCTATATAGTTTACCTCCTGAGTCTTCAGTATACCGAGACGTTTCAGTGACCTCTGATGTTTACAGGGAGTCTTGGAAGCCCTAAAAGCCTTGACCTTTGACCCCTGGTCAGTACTTACCACGACAATAAGCAGGACTGATAAATTCTTGTCTTTGCCTTTAAGTGATCCAATGCAGAGGGTATGGAACACATCCATAAGCAATGTCCCGTGTGATGAATAAAGAATAAAGAGCAGAAGAAAAAAGAAGTTTCAGCTTTGGAAGACGTTGAGGTTCGACGGAAATTAAGAGTTTTAGTGAAAATTTTATGACAGGGGCGTCTCCCTCGCCCCCTCACAACCTCTTCCTCCGCCGTCCGTCCGTCTCACATCTATCCCGTCCTTCTCTATTCATCTAACGTCCCTAACCCGCTCTCCTCCTCACCCCCTATCCTCAGCACTCCTGAGGGCGTCTCCCTCACCCCCCCTAAGAGTCCTCTCCCTTCCATCTTCATTCTTCCTGTGTCCTTAACCCGTCGTTCTCCTCTTCCCTATCCTCGTATTTTGCGTACTCTCTGCACTCACTGATATTCCAAACACTCCCTGATTTTTCCCCTACCAGGAAGCACCTATGCGAGTTGCCGATTAGTGCGACAGGATGTAGGGTCGAGCATCCATAGTGCTCTGCAGGATTTTTACCATAGTGAAATAATACGATGCGTTAGGGAACACAATATTGCCAGAGGGTTACCATGCTAATCCTGAAAAAAAAAAACTGACGTAGTTAGTTCGATAGATGGAAAGAAAGATTGCAATATATATATATATATATATATATATATATATATATATATATATATATATTGTTATGTACCACTGTTAACGCTACACTAAAGTTAAGGGATATAAAGTAAACACAAGGAT
>JAYMFT010411740.1:0-18204 GCA_038088735.1 Panulirus argus | reverse complement strand
ATATATATATATATATATATATATATATATATATATATATATATATATATATATATATATATATATATGAATGCATAACACATGACAGCTAGAAAATAGATGTGCGCGTATGCGGCCTTTATTTGTTACTGTCGTTACCTTGCTAACTGGGGAAACTGAGATCAAGTATGAAAAAAAAAGAAATATTTTCATACTTGATTGCCGTTTCCAGCGTTAGCAAGGTAACGCCAGGGACAGACGAAGAAAGACGGCATCCGCTCATATCCATTCTCTAGCTGTCATGTGTAATGCACCGAAACCATAGCTCCCTATCCACAACCAGACCCCACAGATCTTTCCATGGGTTACCCTGGACGCTGCCCTGGTTCATTCCATTGACAGCATTTATAATTTCCCCAGGACCTCGTTGTAATAGCTCCTGCAACTCAAGGATGCGTTGCTTCCAGTAGCAAGGAAATGTAGACTCCCAATTATGTTACAGTCTCGCCAGACGTGGCTTTTCACTTGTGGTATAACCTTTTGCAAGCCCTGTAACACACACACACACACACACACACACATTTCACAGAACGGATGACAGCCTTTCTTTAAGGTATCAAAACATCAGAATGTTATGTTTTGACCTAAACGTAATATTTCAACAATTTCTGATTTCTCTCAACTGCTAAAACACACAGACCCAGGCTTTATATCCCTATCTTCATTTCCTGAATCGTTGTCCTTGGGAGTTCCAGTTTCACGTGGTTCAAGTCCCTTTTCCATGTCAAGGTCGTCAGGAGTTACTTTCCCATCGTTTCCCGGAGAGGATGTGCTTCGGTTCTCTTCCAAACAGTAGGTAAATTGTGCAAATAAATCCTTCAGAAACAAAAAGTATCTCAGTTTCTTCATGTCATCCCATCATTGTTGCTACTGCTACCGTCATTAAAGATACTAATTTCGAAGTTTGATAACGTTTTCAAATAATCTGTCTCTTGCATTTCTGATATTGCATTCTCTCTGTCATAAGTCTGTGAGCATTGAAAACACCAAAGAGAAAAAAGGGCTTGTTAGTTCATTCTTTAAGTTTTCAAGATCTGGTTGCATTGGCTTTCCTGAAGGGAGATATTAGGATTTCATATTTACTCATAGCTGTCGTTGGTACATTGGTCCTTAAAGGTCTACACTATAGTGGATTTCTTAATCCACAATAATACCTGCTTTCCTTTAACAATGTTGCCAGGTGAAGGGTCAGATTCATGGAATTTATGATCACATCCACAGGTTAGATTTTCACTTCCTAGCTTGACGGTTTCTTTCAATAAATCTCTACGATCTTCCAAATAGGACCGAAGTCTTCTGTAGGTCATTTGTAGAATACTATCCCTTAAAAATCATTTTTCAAAAGATGAGAAATTCTTTAAGTTGTTCCTCTAGCCTCTGAATTTGCCTGCCGATGACTTTACTGCTTTAGGATTATGGTTTGGTAATGCAGCAGATAACTGCAATGGATCTACTATCTCATCATACAGGGACTCAACCTCACTACTTATCTCAAAACCAATAGATTTTGAGTGAACTTTTTACGGTTCCTCGATTTTTGGTTCTTAGAAGCATATGATTTCCTTCAAGTGCGTACCCGATTCATTCATCCCGTATCGAACGCCCAAAGGATGTTCCGGGATAGAGCATGTGAAAGGCGTCCTTCAGAAGAATCAGAACGATTCTCCCCTGAGAGGATATCAGAAGCATCTGACCCACTACATCAAGAGGACAAGGGGGTTCAGAAGTGTCAGTTGGCAATGCTGTTAGTCTCTCTCCTTTACTTGCAAGGATACCTTGTGATTGTTGAGCTGGTAATCTTACACTAGGGCTGAAATCCTTTGGTGGATTAGTAAAGGATCTCTTCAGGAAGAATCTCTTTACATCACTTCTTGCTTCTGCAAATCCTATTTTTCGGCTGGATACAGAGGATAACATGTGCTTTTCTTTTCTAAATTCAATGCAGTTGCGGTCACCGCATATATATTTACTTCCTCAAATACAACAGTTTATTACCTTTGTACATGTACAAACCAATCTTTTTCCATATTTACTCATTCATTTGTCTTTTGCATGCCCATATAGATGACATTTAAAACACTGTGCAGTGAAATGTACTGAGAAATTAAATAAAATCGACGTAAATGGTAAAGAAATACGCGTAGGCCTATTAGAAAAGTAGAAAATGGAAGAAGAATTAATGGACAGAGAATTCCAACAGTTTAGTTATATTACTTTTAAGAAAGTATTAGGATGATAGGTTAGTAAACTTAAAGAAAACATTAAAGAGGCACGTGGAAAGATTGAAGAACAATGTTGAACAAATGAGTAGGGAGGCCGTTATAATCAAAGCTAAATCCATTAAACAACCAAGAGAATAATTTATGTATGACATCTGTCATAAATGATTGTGAAATGTATCATCCCTGTCAGATACCTCAGAGAGATTCATTTTCAATTGGAGACTACAAAATGAAGACGAGGAAAGCCGTTAAGGCTTAATTCCGAACACTGTCATTGCAATAAGAATAACAAAGAAATTTGATGGCGAAAGAGTGAACACATATACAGTGATTATAAAACTGGACAGCCCAGAGATCCCTTACGTGGTAGATATTTGCTGATGAGATGTCGACCTCAAACTATGCTTTCCATATGCAACTCGTTATAAATCTCACCTTTATGGTCATGGAAAGAACTAATGTAGGAGTAAATATAGTAAATGTAGAGTTTGTACCTGCGGAAGTAAACAAATCCAGAGACAGAAATTACACTGAAATTAAGAGAAAAGCAAATGTTAACCTCTATATACTCCCCAAAAATAGGATTTCAAAAGTAAGAAGTGATGTGAACAAATGCTTCCCGAAGAGATCCTTTTCTAACCCACCATAGGGTTTCGGGCCACAATGGAAAATTACCAGCTCAACTATCACAAGGTATCGTATCGTACTAGGTAAAGGAAAAAGACAAACAGTATTGCCAAATGACACTCCTGAACCTGTTTGCATTCATGTTGGTGGCAGATGAAGTGCTTTTTCTGTTGCCCTCTCAGCGAGAAATCTTTCTGATGCCCTCCCGGGGAGTCATCTCTCGCATGCTTTCTCTGAGGGGCAGCCTTTGTATGCTCCTTTTGTGAAGAATCATTTGGGCACGCTCCCGAAGGAAATCAAGCGCTTCTAAGAAAGCTTGAAGAATCGAACTCAAAACCAGTTGCTTACGAGTTAACGCAGTGAGATTGAATCCTTGGATGATGAGATGGGAGATCCATCCCGGTCAGCTGCTGTATTGCTTACACCAGTTAAGTCATGAAAAGACAAATCCAAAAGCTCTAGAAACTCCTAATGATAAGGATTTTTGTTCCTTTAAGGAATTACTTTTAATGGACAGTATTTTACTATGGAGCTGTGGAAGAATACGGTCTCCTTTGGAAGATCTCAGTTTTATTAAAAGAAACCTCCACAGAAATCATTTGCCAGCATGAAACCAAGCTAGGAGGTGAGAATTTAACCTTTGGATGTGATCATTTTAATAAATCCGACCCTCCACGTGGCAATAGGGCTAAAGGAAAAGCAGGTATTATAGTGGAATAAGCAAACCATCACAGTGATTTTGAAATAGGAAATTACTGTCTGTACGTTTATATCTCTCCATGGGAACCTTTGCATACTTATATTGAAGACAATTAGTGAAATACTAAGCTTTTTTTTTTGTTGATCTTAACGCTTTCAGTGCGCACAGTCCTTCATGAGTCAGAGAATGCGAAAACAGTGATGCTAGAGAGATTAACTGAAGACTTATCAGAATTTGACAGTAGTGTTTTAAATGATGGTATCCCTGGCAGAAATGATGGGATGGCAAGGAAATTGGGATTTTTTTTCTTCTAATGGATGTTTTTTCATACTTCAAGTCCTAAAGGAAGAGAACCTTTGCACATCTTCTCCTGGAAACTATTGGTAAAGAAAAAGATGCTGTCATCATACTTGCACAAGCATGAAGGTTAACGAGGTCCCCAACATTATAAATTGTGTGTGGTATAAGATTTTGGAAAATCTTAGCTAGAAAGAGAACACATACATGGAAAAGCATACGCATGATGAGGCTAGCAATGATACAAAAAGCGACAATGGAATTCAAACAGCAACGGGCCAGTGGGTCCTCTCGAGGTTGTTCCTGGACGCGAAAGAGATCAGAAACTTGTAGTTTAGTGTGGGTAGGTTGGTGTGGTAAGAGAAAGAGTGCATACAGATGATTCAAAGAGAAATACTCATAAACTTTTCATGTAATGAAGGAGGCGCAAATACTGCCACTCGTTTGATCTTGAAGAAAAGTATTTGTTCCGTCTGTTCTTAAACATATCCATGGTGCTGCTTTCAACTGCTCCGACTGATAACATTCTTTATGTTAATAATCATGATGAAGAAAAAATACTTCACCTCATTTGCAGTATAACTATCGCTCGTGAGTTTGTATGCATAGCCATGAGTGAAATTAGACAAATCTAGCTTTAAGTAACTTGTTGGTGTGAGAGTAACAAAACCTTAACTAACTGTGAATGTCTCGTCGGGTCATCTCTCAACCTTCTCTTTTCTAAGCTAAACATTTATATAATTTACCTGGCTGTAATAACATTTATTTCCCAGTCCGGTAGTTCTATTCTACATATGCATTTTTGCAAGAAGGATGATAAAAACTGAACACTATATTCATGGCTGGGCCGCACCTATGATTTACAGAGAGTGGGGAAAATTTCCCAAGACATAAATATGTTTGCCCCTTTTTGCTGTTTCTGCGTACTGCTTATTTTGCTGTAGGTCAAGAGATTATTACATCAAAGTCTCCATGCTCGTTTATCTTTAATAGCTCAATAGAATTCATACTGTAGCTTACTTTCTTGTTTTCACTACCTTTCCATGGTTTGCCCTGCACGTTTCACATGCCCTGGTTCAGTTCATTGACAGCAGTTATAGATATTAAAGTTCAATTGCCACCTATGAGCTCAGTACATCAGTTTTCTTTGTGAGTTTGAAGCTACAGACGTTCAGTTTCTGTAGTAGATTTACTTCCCAGCTTAGTATCGTTTGCAATTCTATATTTACAATGCAGTCCATTATCAGTATTATTAATGTATATGATAAAGAGAACCGGTGTCAAGACTTATCCTTGTGGCACGCCACATGTTACGTCTAACAATTATGAGGTTTGGCTATTGAATACTACTCATTGATTACAGTTAGTTAACCAGTTTTAACTACCAAATTAAAACTCCATCTATACAGTACGACTTAACTTTCGAGAGAAACCTTTGATGCAGAACTTTATCGAATGCTCTCTGACATTATGAATGAATATCAACCGCTTTGCTTTCATCATATGTATTGATTGCGCCATAAGAAATAAAGCAGCTTTGCCAGACTCGAACGATTTCGTCGAAAACTTTGTTGAGAATCATTAATCAAGTGATGATTGTTATTTCAAATTTTGTCTTGAATGATGGTTTACATAAATTTACCAACTACAGGCGTTAAGTGAATTGGGCAATATTTTCTGGGCAGGGACTTTTTACTTTTTTTTTTTTAACATCGGTGATACACTGGCAAACTTCCAATCCTCTGGAGCTTTTGCCGTAGCAGGTGACTCATTGAAAAGAGCAGTCAAGGGCTTAACTATCTCATTTTTCGCCTCTTTCATTGTCCTTGGATAAAACTTGTCCGGAATTGCCGTTTTATTCACTTTTGTTCCGTTTAGTGCTGACGGTATATCTGGTATATCTTCAACATTTATGTCCCTATGCTGTAGTACACTTTCCTTTTTCAGCATTAGGAATGGTTTCCAGACATGGATTGCGTCTCCAGTCGTAAATGCACTGAAAAAAAGAGTTGATTTAAGATCCTTGCCCAGAATTCGTTGTCTTGAACAGAGTCACCCTTTTCCGTAATTAATAAGCCACCCGACTGGGTCATGACTCTCTTCCTTCAAACATAATCATAAAATTCCTCTGGGTTTCTTTTGCTATTTTCAGCAATGTGACGTTCACTTTGACATGTAAGTCTCTTAGTTTTTATATGCAGATTTACAGTTTATTGTATTATATTGGTGTCTGATTTTATTATGCGCTACCCCTCTCAGAAAACTGGCACTTCTTTATGTAATCGTTCCACCACATCGGCTTCGATTTTGAAAAAGACCCATCTACTGCGCATGGACACACACGTTCGCTCTACTCTGAAAGTTTACTGACGCTTTAACTTCGTCCATTTCGTTTTTATTGACGATATCATCGCGGAGCTGCAATCAAGAGCAATGCGAAGATCATTAAAAGTTTCGTATCTAAAATCCGGTAATTACTGTAGTACTTTGCGTTTCTAAGAACTACATTTGTAATGATACTTTGTAATGATACTTATATGTCAGTCGGTAGCATACTTTGCCCGCAAAGATTTATAAACAATATTGACCAAGGGAGCATGATCACTGATGGAACATGTCTTGATTTTACTGGACTTGGGAAAGTGTTCACCAGCGGTAACCATATTCAGTGGTTCACTGTTGTCCTAGTTGGACCATATTCACAATTGACTATTGTCCTCGAAAACAAAATATGGCAGGGAATTTTGTCTTTAGGGTTAAAAGAGCGCCTGTTTTCTTCATGTGGAAGACTTGGGCATATCGAGGCTCTTGACACGCAGTTGCTGGCTGTAAAACATAATGGCCTAGACGCTAACCAGAACAGGAATATGTCTGTCTGTCACAGTTGTCGTATATGGCACCGCCTCTCATAAACGTCACTCCTGGTGGGCAGCTTACACAGTGGTCGAGTGCATGATACAGCAGTCGGGGAACACTGTACGGTGAGCAGACGAGAAGTGGAATGATCTCTACCCAGTGTCTTCCTTCCCGCTTCATACCATGATATTGGTTCCCGCTTCACCTGCCATGCTGGCTCCCAGTTCACGTATAATGTTTGTCTCCACGTCACCCATTGTGTTACTTTTTATTTCACCTGCCTCGTTGGTGTTCACTTCACCTATCGTGTTAGTTCATGCCTCACCACCTGCCGTGTTGGGCGGTCCATTAACTACCGTATATACTGGCTCTGGTCCCTAACTTGGCACGTTGGTTGGCCTTAACCACTTAAGATTTTTCTTTAGTCTTTTTCCTCTAGCTATTGTGCCGGTTGATCCTCACTGACAGTGGTAGCTGGCCCCTTCAGTTAGAATACTGGTGGGACCTTCGCCTATACCGTACTGGTTGGTTCCTTGCCTACCATAATGGCAGGTTCTTTACCCACCATACTGTCGGGTCTCCCGTACAATATTGTTAGGTCCCTGACCTACCACATCGGCTGGTCTTTCTCTTTCGCCTACAACGGTGGCTGATCCCTTATCTGACATGAGAGGTGAACTCTTATCTGACTTTCTTGTAGGTGTTTCACCTACCATGTTGGCAGGTTCCTCACCTCTACCATGTTAACTCGTCATACCATGCAAGAGTGTCTCTCATCTTCCATGTTGATAGGTCACTCAGCCCTACCATGCTGGCTAGTCCCTCATCCACCATGCTGTCTGGTTTCTCGTCCTTTCGTTGGTTAGTTCCTTTACCCTGCATACCAGGGCAGATGATTCCATTTCTACCATACTAGTTAGTTGCTAAACCCACAGTGCTGGATAGTCTTTCATCTGCCAAGCTGGCTGGTCCCTCTCCATCATGTTGGTGAGTTGTTCCTTTTACGAATGGCATCAAATATTCTTGCAATTACACTTAACTACATATTAAGCTGTGATGATACTGAGAAGTTTGAAGTGCGTCAGTATTAAGTAAAAGATTGAGTTAGTCAGCTGGTTCTAATGACCTCAGTGTTTTGGAGAAAGTGGTCGACGAACAGCATTTCCCATCGCTAAAATTCTGAGGAAACTGTTACAAAAAGGATAAGAGTTTAAGATCGCGAATGTGGCACTTGTTCATAATGTAGAGGAGTCGAGGGGTGTTCCGTGGAGCACGTGTACCAGCAGCACAGCATAGGTTTTGAGAGTGAAACAAGGGTAAACTTAGAGGACATAAAGAATTAAACTAGAGTTATGGATCTCTGTGCCATTCACTTATTTAGATGATGGAGAACCACCATATTAAACTTTATGGGCAATGGCGAAAGTTTGTCAAACTTATAGTCAAAAGCCTGGCAAATGGATTTCGTTGTAGACAACTGCATGGTATTTCATTTTGGCGATACATTACTAAGCATTAATATAATCATCTGGCAAGGTATTATAGGAGGAAAAGGGATAAGACTTTAGAGTAAAAATTCATTAATATCCATACATACAACACAGTACAGCGTAGCTGCTTAAGTTAAGGTAAACTGAATCTTGGGGTCTATCTTGAAGTATAGATTATGGAATGCAACATCATACTCCTTTCTACGACCTTGTCTGACGAAACTGAAAATACGCTATTCAGTTTTGGTCTCGAAAGTTCATTACAGACGAAAGAAATGAATACGGAAAAGATAAGAAAGTGAATTCCGTCACGAAGGAATAATTCCAACCTTCAGAAAGACTTCGTAAGTCTATATAAGAATAGGAAGACTTCCAGGATATTTGAAAAAAAACTTTTAAAAGCACGAAATGAATTCGATTTTTTTTTCACTCTGGATAGAAAAATATTGATAAGGCACATGAGTATCAAGTTAAAAGCAAGGATAAGGAATGGAAGTATGGGCAGAGGTTTTTCCAGAAGCATTATAAGTATATAAGTAAGTAAGTATAACTTTATTGTCACACTGAATATACATACAACGTGAAAATCTTCTTGGCATAGAGCTCATCCATATAATTACAAAGGAAGAATGAAATAAGAAATAGATAAATTGTGTAAAAGAGAGAGGTCAGCGGAAGGCTAAAGAATTATAAAGTTTTATCCTCATCGGGATAAAAGAACACTTAAATCTCTTGTGTGCATCACTGGGAGTGCTAGCCTTTGGCCCGATCTCAGAAATTTATACAGGCAGTGCAGTGGGTGCTGAACATCATTCATGATTTTTCTACCTTGTTTTATTACAATTGTATTGTATAACTTATCTAAAGATTCAGTTCTAGCTTAGAGTTTACCAGCTGTCTTTACAATTTTCTTCAGTTTATTTTTGTCTTTACATGTTAAAGTTCCATACCAGATTGGAACTGAGAAGCATAAAATTGATTCAATTACTGCCTTATAAGAGTGTTAATATTAACTTGTCTACGCTGTAGACACCTGCTGTACAATTTTAGTGTAAAGGGAGATCCTGTTAGTTTATCATCAATAACTACGCCTGTATATAGAACATGGGAATAGCCTTCATCAGGTCGTGTTGCAGGGAACACTAGCAGTACATTTGAAATACGATAAGGCAAAATTTTTAAAAGTAATGAGATTAGTAAGAAATTCATGATCCACTCTTGAGACTGTTCCAGTAACAAGAATCAGATGTACTATTTTTTCCTTTGTAACGGACTTCTCTAGTGTATTCCGCGAATGTTAGATTAAAATGGATTTTCCGGTGTATGCTTTCTTATAGGATTAAAGTATCCCTACATTATCTCTGCACTAAACATTGCTTCCTCATGGATATTTTACTTCCCCTGTTGTGCTGGAGGGAGTGGTGTCTTCATCTATAGTGGTTGGTGGGAGGAGCCTTCAGCTTTGCTACCCTGTTTCCATCTACAGTGGTGGGTGAAGAGCTTTCTGGTTTGCTAACAAATTCGGGCCCTCGTATGCTTGCTCCTGCGAAGGGTAGTGGAGCCGCTGATTTGCTGACCAATGAACTTTGGACTCGAACTTAGACTGAGCAGACGCTCCGACAACAATAAACCCTTACCATACCCTCCAACCCACCTCCGTACCCTTCCTCCTTGGCTACCACATCCTCCCTCACCACCACCACCACCATGACCCTCACTCCCTGACAACCACATCGTGAACGGCAGAATGGCATTGTTCAGGGGTGTAACCTCTAATCCCCGCCATTTTTCCTTTTCATATCTCCCGCATTGACTTTACAAGTAGAATATTTTTCCGAAAATACATCACTGGAAACTGTGTTTGGCATCTTCCTAGGCGTGCCTACAGACTGTCCGAAGAAGAGACTGCCTTCTTATAGTACAGATTATCCTGTGTCCATGTAGATTAGGAATTAAGGTGACCGTTACTGTCCTCCAGTAGATAACCTCATCGTACATCATGCAGTCTTATGTTGATCGTCACTCTTCTGTACTTCCAAGTGTCGTAGACCGCCTAATATATACGGTTAAATGAAATACCTGCTTCATTGGTAAATATGAAACCATAGTCCACGGGATCGCATGAGAAAGGAAGTTAAGATTTAATACTCGACTACGAGGTTATCTATTGATAGACTGTAACTGAAATTCCTGAATATATGGAGACAAGACTGCAGAGCAGAAGTTTCCTCCCTGCCCATCACCCCTCCGGCACACAGCCGGCAGGGAAATGCTAAGGAAGGAGCGCCATGTACAAAGGGAATAATACAGAACATAGAAATATTATCGGAAAGGATGTATACCGTAACCGTCAATCCCTCAAATACCATTTTCTTTTTTATATGGCATGCAGGCAGGTGTATCCCTAATTATGAGAACAGTCCGTCTCCTACCGTGAGGACTGGTCTCTCTCTTGCCATACGGACAGATCCAGCACCCACTATGTTGACCAGCATCACTTACCATGTAAGTGGGTTCTTCCCTATCGTGTTGAGTTCCTCACCTACATGCAGGGGAATCTCCACTACAATGCAGGCTGGGCCCCCAAAACCATACAGACAGGATCCTCACCGTGCAGATGGGGCCCCCACTACCACAGACGGGATCCTTACTATGCAGACGAGATCCTCACTATGCAGACGAGATCCTCACTAGCATGCATGCGGGAATTTCATGTACAATGCAGGCGGGGTCCCCACTGCCATGCAAGCGGGTTCCTCACTACCATGCAGGCGGGGTCCCCACTACCATGCAGGCGGGGTCCCCACTACCATGCAGGTGGAGTCCTCACTGCCATAGATGAAGGGCCTTACCTTGTTCCTATGGTAGTCGGTGTACTCGTGTGAGATCATGAGGTTGAGCTCCTGGCGTGCCTGCTGGCGGTGCCTGACGGTGGAGTAGAGAAGGAGGAGGGGCTCGCTGTCCGTGTTGGGCATAGTGGCCACGTCCATGTCCCCTCCCTCTCCTGCCGTCGAGAACACCGACTCTATGTGGATCTGTGGGGACGGTGTGGGTTAGCATCGTCATGCCCAGAAGTGTAGTGGCCGCTCCAGTCAAGTGCAAAATGACAGTATTTCGTCCTTTTCCAACTGGAAGTGTAGACTATGTGATTGTGCAAAGATCTTTTATCACATTTGGCATTTAGATTATGAAGCTTAGTACCAAAGGAGTCAGTTCGTGTGTCCTATCGGAAACAAGTGTTTACTCCGCGAATTTACTTCTATTTAAGTTTGTGTCCGAAATTGGAATCTTCCAATATAATATCCACAGAGCTTGTCGTGCCCTTTGCCTGAGAGGAACAGGTGCACACTACAAGGCACAAGCTTCAGTGTTCTCGTTACTGGTGATACACGACTCTTGCTGTACCAAGGGAGGTGCGCCACACGGTCTGGCTGTTATCATAAAATCCTTCTATTCCGATTTGTAAAATAAGGGTCACTTATCTACTTATCTACGTTAGCCCGAGCCATACCTGCCCTAGACTTCAGATCGTAGCTCAATGGAATCTCACAAATACGGATACAGATAACCCCGTCCCCTGTATGGCAGCCAAGTTTATTAACAATTCCTTGCCAGACAGCCATTGGCAGCTTTTTGCCGGTTTCTGGATCTTGGGCATTATGCAGGGCGCGACGGGCTCTGTGGCGCCAGGGTTATGGTCGAGGACGTAGCAGGCGTCGCCAGGCTACGAGGCTGGCTGGACTGGTCCGCCTGACGCCTACGTGTGTCGGTCGAGTGAATATCACGTATTTAGGGAGTGTGTTTAGGGAGAGTGGAATCAACGTAAAGACAGTAAGAGGAGAAAGAAAGTATTCTGAGGGTACACAGACTGCTGACAAGGTACTTGCGGGTAAGGCCAGAAGTGAGTTCGAAATCAAAGAAGAGGATATTACGTGTGCTAACGCAGCCATTTTTGCTGTGTGGAAACAACGACATGAACGCTGACAGCGACTGGAGAAAAACCGGATGCCTTCGAACTGAGGTTGGTGAGGGGAATGTTAAACATCAGACCAGACAATTTTGTAAGGATTGAAGATATCGTGGCCGGATTTGAACAGCTATTAATCAGCCCGCGATTAAGAGGAACAGGACTGAAATGATCTGGTTCAATATAGAGGGTGGGAGACAACAGACTCGGAGGGGCGTTCATATTCATGGGAGACTGGCTCTTGGGAGGACCAAGAAGACGATTGCCGGATGTTGCGGCCTCCAACCTGAGGAGTGTGGAACGCAACGTGGGACGCTGCGCAGGACCTAAGTTTGAGGAACTCTGGGAAGAAGGTGGCACAAGACCTAAAGGGGTCGAAAATCAAAGCGAGAGAAGCGAGAAAGATAGCGCAAGGTGTGAGGGATGCGGGACTCAGTGTAGGAGAAACGAGAGAGGCGGCGCGGGATTTGAGGGGGTGCGGACCTCAGCGTGAGAGGAACGAGGGTTGTGGTGTAGGGTGTGGGGTGAGGAACTCACTGTGAGAGGACCTTGGCGGCCTCTTGCGTGGAAATAACTGCGTAAGTTTTGTTGTTGAGAAAGCTGTGAACAGTTTAGAGCTGTTACTTGAAATTACTTTTTGAAGCCAACTTAGGATTATTTTTTTGTTTGAGTTGCACTTTTTCATTTCGAACTTGAGATCAATTTTGATAAAGCTTTGGCATCCATGCTGTACTGCAGCATGAATTACTCTAACATATGAAATGTGTTCGTTGATTGCATGAGCTCAGGCGACAGTAGTGTATAGACGCTCTACTGATATGGATTTCCGCTGTGGGCAACATGACAGAATGTAAGTATACATAAAGCAACAACATAACCACATTGCCAGTAGCAATGGTGACAAGGAGAGGTGAACCTGGAGGTACCTGGAGGAGCTGAGGGATGGACGGGTGTGAGAGCCAGTAATTCACGGCTGAGGTCACGTCGAAGGTCTCCCAGGCGTTGTGCAGCTCGTACACGTCTCTCTCGCACACCGTCACCTGTACCATATCCCTGCTACTGGCCTCACGCTGCTCCTCGCTCATCACCTGACCCTCGGGCGTGATGTCGTCTAAGCTGATGCCCCGGTGCTCCTCGATGACAAGGCGCACTCGACGCTCCACTCCTGCAAGTAGCACATGCATCATGGTCAGGCATACTATGCACACCCGCTGAGCAACCTGGTTCTCATGAGCGGTATAGAATGGCAGAGAGTTCTCTGCATAGCGTCACCAGTGTGCGTGTGTGTGTGTTGGTGTGAGTGACTGTGGGCTGCTAAATGATCAGTAAGCCATAAATGATAACACACGTCAATCACACGTTGTTGCAGCGATATGCGTTAGCATGACGTGATTGGCCATTTGGGACCGTCATCCTCAAATTATGACACCAATCGAAAAAATAACAACTTGTGTTCAAGGTTATTCTTATATCGTACAATATTTGTTCTCACTGCGTGTATGGCTCTTCGTGACAAAGGCACAGTAGTACCCAGTTATGTATGATATCTCTGAAGAGAATGCGAAAATGGACATAAGCAAGAGGGTAATTACGCTACACTAATTTATACATGCACAAAATGATGACAGGAGGCTAGAAGTGATATTAGACCTGTCTACTGTCAGGTGGATGATTGGCAACATATCGTCCACCTGGATAAGACCCAGGCAGGTGATTTACTCGTGTTATTCTACAAACACCAGATGGTGAATCTTTCAGTGATAAGATTATAACCACGAATCGCCGGACCTTTTACCTTATTCTAATCAGCCAGCAGTATCTTTACACACAATTAGCATTTCTGGTATGAGATGTCTCGGTTGTGTCACATTCATTTATTTTTTTTCCCCAATAATTGTTTCAGTTACCCATTATATATTTTTGCTTTCATTTTTCTATGTAATCCAAAGTCTTTTGAAACATATGATGGTGTGTGTGTGTGTGTGTGTGTGTGTGTGTGTGTGTGTGTGCTGAAATTAGAAATATTGTTTAATTGATTGTGTATTAGTTAACAGTATGTATATTTTCTTTTGATATGATCTATGAGAGGCTAAGAAACATATAAGATAAAAGAGAAAAATGATAGAAATTGTATACAACGATAGAAGAAATATTGGAACGTATATTTTGATTTTCTCACTGATTACAGGCTTGGATATTTTATTTTGTTTAATGCCTGTCTAGTAAAATTATTGTTATCTATATTCTTCTTGGTGATTTCAAGGAATTGTGTTGTTAAACTGAGGTCATTGTAATTGCATACGACTGACAAAGTGAATGAAATAGAGAAATAACATTGTATTCGGTAGAAAACATTGTGAGACAAATCTCTCAGAGAGCACATGTTTATTTTGATACTGTAAGTATATTTTATGATTTTTGTGTACAAGTGTTTGGTATTTAAACCAGTACTGAGTGGAGAGCAGACAAAATCAAGCGGCAGTCAGCTGTCAGGAGATGTTAGCCAGATGGTAAAAGTGGGCATCTGTGTTTGACTAAATCTCTCTCTTAACAGAAACCATTATTTCAAATATTTGGTTTAATGGGCCTGTGGGCTGATTATACATCTGTGAAAGGAAGGGATGTGGTCGTAACAGTTGGCTATAATCTGCTGCTTCCAAAGGTGAGACCCAGACTGTGAGAGGCTCCCTTTCCTAGGGAAAGAGTCATGTTAAGAATCACTTTCCCCTCAAAATACTCAGTGATTCTGTAATGAATTACTGAATGTATCGGTTCAGTGTCTTTTTCATTTACATCTGGATGTTTTATTGTAGAGGTACAGTTTGTATAATCTTTTGTGTCATGGATGATCATCGATCAGTTTCATTTTGTTTTGACTAATTAAAGCGTTTGATGGACCAGAGTGAACACTGCAGACACTACGCGATAGAATGAGTCTGGCGAAGGAACGCAGTCGCGGTAGTCCCACTGGCCAGAATCGTCTCCAGCTTCGATTACCATAACCAGGTTACGATCGTCAGTATTTTAAGCAGCAGATAGCTGGCGCTTCCTGTCAGGAATTTCCATAGTCGTTTTCACAAATGTCATATGAATTGATGATCCGCTGGACTATACATGTAGCAATAATTGTCTATCTACAAAGCATGTATTCAAAGACGTTTTAGACTTTGAGTGCAGACGATGATGGAGTAATATTGAGCAAAGAGGACACTAGCGTCTCGCATACCAAAAATATTTATCTATTTGTTATTATTACCCCAGGACCAATTTCTATGAAAGAGTCCTGACCTTTATAAAGGCTCTTTCAACCCAAGATAGCGCTACGTCCAGTTGCAGGAAAATGTAGACTCCTTTGGAGTGATAACTTCATAGACGAGACTCTACTCTCAATGATACAGCCTCGAAAAAGGTAACTTTTCACTCGCGGTGTAGCCTCCTGGGGGTGGAGCCCGGTAGCGCCCAGGAAAAAAATCGTTTGTGTTTTGAATAAAGTCTTTCGAGCGTTTATTTTCTGGTCCGCAAATCACCATGTAACATGGATCAAATCACTGGTGATGATCTGCTGGACAGAGGTATAGAGGCAACACACAGCGAGTGACACAAGACACAGACAGACGAGAGAGAAAGAGAAAGAGAAAGAAAAACTTTCTTTTTCTTTCATCCTTATACGCCGTTTCTCGCGTTAGCGAGATAGTATCAAGAACGGACGATGAGACGACGTCCAGGTTGACCCAAGACAGGCGTCAGAGAGTGGATGACTCACGACACAGACAGGGAGGTGGACTATAGACAGATGAGGACCCACGCCACAGATAGACACAGAGAGGGTCCTTGACCTACCTATATAGGTGTACTGGTCCCTGGTGATGAGGGCGTAGAGCCTGAGGGTGGCGCTGGTGACCCGCTCCTGCCGCGGCACCGTCACGTTGAAGAGCAGGGTGTGGACGCGCACGGCGGGGTTCCACCCGTGCTCCGCCCCGCCCTTCCCGACCACCGGCTGATCTGCAACAGTCAGAAACGAAAACAGTCAAAGCAAAGTACAAGACAAACAATTTCAAGGGTTGTGTAAGTTTATGGAAATATATACATTTACGGAACAGTTGGGACAGTGAAATGTGACCCTTGCAGTACGGTAGGGACAGTGAACTGTGACTCGTGTGGATGTTGGCCGTGCTGGACGAGGTAAACGTTCCCTGATGCTGCTTGTTGCTGTACTGCTCCTGATGATCGTTGCTGTGGAAAGAGGCGAGGGAAGGTCTTGTAACGCTGGTGTCGGCACTGCTGTCATTTGTACCGCTGCCATCAATATTAGTTATTAGTACTGCTGCCACCAGTGTCGCTGCCAACAGTACTGCTGTCGTCAGTACCTCTGCCACCAGCGCCACTGCCAACTGTATCTCTGTCCCTAGAAGTGCTGCTGTCAGCAACTCTGTCAGCAGTTTCCTTGCCACTGCCACCGCTACAAACAAGAAATATGAAGCTGTGTTTCTCAGGGTTTCTTCGAGTTTACTCTGCTCAGAATCTCATCACCAAACACCACACCGGGGATACTGGGGACGAAGAGAATCGGTTATGAGTTCTGTAAAGATTGTAACCCGGTGACTGAAGGTGGAGTGAATGAATGAATGTGTAATTATCTGGTTGTGTAGCTTGGGAGAGGAGTTCTCCACTCGTGGGGGCGGGAGGGGACGGTCTTGGCACTGTTTAAGCGGGGAGGGGACGGTCCTAGTACTGTGTGGGCGGAGGGGGACAGTTCTAGCTCTGTGTGAGTGGAGGAGGGACGGATTTGGTACTATGTGGGCTGAGGGGTTGGGGGAGGGACGGTCCAAATAGTGTGTGGGGCGGAGGGTAGGACGGTCCTGATATGGTGTGTGGGCTGAGGAGAGCGGGTCGGTCCTGGTACTGTGTAGGTGTCAACACTGACAGTTACAAGACTTAGCTTATTCCGTTCGTCCACGACGCTGATCCTGTACAAGTAATTCCTTACATCTTTTCAAACAAATTTCTTGCTTAGTCCTTTGGTTCTTGTATCTTTGCATCTTTCGAGGAACGGACCACTGTCGACATGGTCAAGTTGGTTAAGAAACTTGAAGGTATGTATCGGACCAAAGCTGGAGCTTATCTAGGGCCCTGTGATACATTCCTCATCATTCCCTATTTCTATCATGATTTTAGCATCATCCGCAAACATACTCAGGTGTGAATCTAGTCCTTCCTCCAAGTTGTTCACATGGATCAAGTATAGCGACGGCCCCAAGACGGAGCGCTGGAGCACGCCTCTGATGACCCCAACCCAGTTTGAAGAGGCCCCTTTGACGTTTGTCTTCTGCTTCCTTCCAAGTAGCTAATTTTCGATCCACAGAATGCCTCTACCTTATGCCATCCTGAAAATACTGCTTCTTTACCAGCCTCTGTTATCTACCAACTTAATATGTGTTAGAAATGAAATGTCTTGGTATATTATATGGTGTGAGGAGGTTGATCGGGAAAGAAATGATACGTTATGAGAGAGGTGTGAGATAACATGAGTATGTGTGAGAGAGCTGAAGAGGGGGTTCTAAAATGGTTTGGACATATGGAGAGGAGGAGTGAGGAGCGGATGACTAAATGGGTATACATGTCGGAAATTGAGGGAACAAGGAAAATGGAGGAAACCAAGAAGGAAACGGAAGTATGAAGTGAATGACGCTTTGAGTGTTCGGAGTCTGAACATGCACGAGGGTGAGACGTAGAAGGGATAAAACGAATTGGAGTGATGTAGTGAACAGGAGGCGACATTATGTCAATGGCCTAAACCAAGGCTTATGAAACGGTCAGGGGAAAGTATGGAAAGGTCTCTGAGGTCTTGTTGTGGATACGGGGCTGTAGTTTCGTTGCATTAAACACGATAGCTGGAGAGAGGATATGAGCGGATAAGGTCATTTCTTCGTCTGTTCCTAATGCTACCTCGCTAACCCGGGAAACGGCGAACAGGTGTTTGTTTCTGTGTGTGTATATTATATACAT
>JAYMFT010411729.1:0-18205 GCA_038088735.1 Panulirus argus | reverse complement strand
TTCCTCGCCTTATCCAGGGGGGGGGGGAGAGAGAGATATGGAGGAAGTGCTACAGGCTATCAGGATATATATATATATATATATATATATATATATACATACATATTATCTGTGGGGAGAGGGGTGGAAAAAATAATACCCTCGTGTAGTCTGTAGCTTGAAGAAGTCGACTAAAAGGGGGCGAGAACGGGGAGATAAAAATCCTCCCCCTTTTGTTTGTGGGAGTGTGTGAGGAAGAGCTCCCCAAACTGATGAGGGTGAAAATAAAAGTGGATTACGAGAGGTGGAGGGGATTTCTTTTTTATATATGGTTCCTGTGCACCTGCATACTAGAGGAGTGAGGAAGAGAAGCAAGTGTTTTGGGAGGAGGTGAGCGAGTGCTGTCACAGCAATCTTGCTGCGAGGGATTGAGTAATAGTGATGATTTGGACGTAAGACTTGGTGATATGATGATTTGGATGTAAGACTTGGTGATATGGCAGTTGAGGGTATGATTATTGGGTATGGGTTGCCCGATGTTGCGAATGAAACTAGTGAGCAGCTTGTGGAATTAATGGGTATGTTTGATGGTATAGGAGACCCGACGGTGTTGTGTGAATACGAGGCGTGGGCCTTAGATGAATAAAGTATGGATGGGGGCGGTTGTGTTGGCAATTCAATGCTCGAGGAAAATGTGTGTTGAGAGGAAAGTCCATCAAATGAACAAAAATAAAATGGCTGGGTGAGAGAGAGAGTTTGGCTGAGAAAGCCGAGGAGGCTGTGCTGAGACGGTTTGGACATTTGGAGAGGATGAGTGAAAAGAGGTTGAGTTTGAGGGTCTGCGAGTCAGATGTGGACGGAGAAAGGAGAAGGATAGAGTGAAAGATACTTTTGAGTGATTGGATCTGAATAGGCAGGAGGGTGCGAGGCGTGCGTGGGATAGAGCGAATTGGAGAGGTGTGCTGTACAGGGGGTGACTTGCTATCAATAGACATATGAACTGATCAGGTAAATTGGAGAAAAAAAAAATTTGTGGGGCTTGGCTATGACAGGTGATCTGGGTTCAGTGCTTTCTGCATGACAGCTAGAAAGTGAATGTGAGCGAATGAGGCCATTCTTCGTCTGCTCCTGGCCCTACCTTGCTGCGCAGGTAGTGGCGAGCAAGTATGGAGAAAGGAGTGTATATATATATATATATATATATATATACTTCCCCACTCTATTTACACGACTTACAAAAGAAGAAAAGGGAAAATAAAGCTCACATTCTCTCAGAAACAAAGAAAATTGCTCACAAGCGAAGTTGACGCAACTTGCTAATAAGTAATTCTGGATTTAATGCAAATTGCTTATCCCCGTTTTCAGTCCGTATCATGTGAGGGGATAATGCTAAGATATTGCATCCTCTGGCTAAGTCCCTTCTGGTACGACGGTACGGCCCGTGAGCACGACGGTACGATCCTAGAGCACGACGGTACGACTCTTAAACAAACACGACGGTACGACCCCTGAGCACGACGGTACGACCCTTGAGCACGACCCTTAAGCTTACGCTATGGTTCTCCCGTTGCGTGTGATGGCAACAAAAGGCCTTTGACCTGACAACTCAGTTTTAGGTCAAAGGTCAGATCGTGATGTCCAAGGGTCGTACCGTCGCGCTCAAAAGTCGTACCGTCATGCTCAGGGGTCGTACCGTCGTGATCGAGGGTCGCACCGTCGTGCTCAGGAGCTGTACCCCCATGTAAACCAGCAAGTGTACCCGGAGGCCAAATAGCTGATGCAAAGCACACAGCGTAGTGGGTAAGGCTGGTGAAGAAGTTGAGCATGATGGATGGCGATTCAGCCTTGGCCTGCAGCCCAGAGATACAGAGGCGTCTTAGCCTAAATTATCACACACACACACACACACACACGCACACGCACTCACGCACACGCACACACACACACATGCACACGCACACACAAATCGTATTGTCGTCTCCTTTCGAGTTCCGGATGTCAATTGTTCACATTCTATGCCTGTCTCCATGAGATCGTCTACTACAGCATCTTCGTCTCTCGTCCATACTGAGATATAACTTTTCTATAAACATAGATCACGGGATTCTATACCGACTTGTGTTTTTTTCTTGGCTATATTTCGTCCATGACTGTACCGTGTTCCAGTTAATGCTGAGTGTTATTTGTCTAAGCGATCTTCAGAACACGAATTCCTGAAAAGGATATTAAGTAGAATGCTTCTTGACTTATCTAAAGCTCATGTATTCATTACACTTTTATATTCTAATTCGCTGGACTTTCTAATCACCACCGATATTTCTCTGTTGCGTTCTCGCAAGAGAGAGAGAGAGAGAGAGAGAAAAGAAAAAAAGGAATATTCTGTGTACCTTTCATACCAGCTGTAAATATCGTAGCGAGTGAGTTTGTTCAGTAAATTCAGCATTATAATAGCTGCTCCCAAGCTGAGCGAAAACGTGACCTGAATACGTATCCGAAAAATACTAGAACAATAACAAACGACACTACGTTCAACTCGCCCTCCTTATGCTCTGGTCGACAGCATATATATATATGTATAGATGTACATTTATATACGAGTGACCGAACGCTAATATACCATTCTGTCAAAATTCATGGCCTCTGTGTTGGTTTCCGCGGGCCAAAAATGTTGGTATATATCTCAGGCTTTGTCTCTGGGGGTGGCCAGCTAAGGGGAAGAGGAGGGTCTGTGTTTGCAGACCAGTCCTCACCAGACCAGCTTCCCTGGGAAGGACTCTGATGACCTGGGTGACTGCGGTGAGGGTCTGGATGACGGATGTAGGGACTTGGATGACTACTGGTTGCTTTCTGGGTGAGACTAGTGAGGCTAGGTTGAAAGTTAGGGCAACTGTGGGATGACAGTCAACTCTGCACAGATGTTAGTTGGTTGTGTAGTAGTCCACGGCAACAGGTGTCGCAGCTGGTAGCCTCTGGTAGTCCTGAGGAACAGGTGAAGCAACTGGTAGCCCCGGGCAACAGGTGTAGCAGCTGGTAGCATCTGGTAGTCCCGGGGCATAGGTGTCGTAGCTGGTATCATCTGGTAGTCCTGGGGAACAGGTGTTGCAGCTGGTAGCCCCTGGTAGTCCTGGGGAGCAGGTGTCGCAGCTGGTAGCCTCTGGTAGTCCTGGGGAACAGGTGTCGCAGCCGGTAGCTTCTGGTAGTCCTGGGGAGCCGGTGTAGCAGCTGTTAGCACCTGGAAGTCTCGGGGAACAGGTGTTGCAGCTGGTAGCATCTGGTAGTCCTTGGGAACGGGTGTCGCAGCCGGTAGCCTCTGGCAGTCCCAGGCAACGGGTTCAGCAGCTGGTAGCATCTGGTAGTCCTTGGTAGCAGGTGTCGAAGCTGGCAGCATCTGGCAGTCCTGAGCAACAGGACTTGTCTGAACACCTCCCATTCCTCACCCACTTCCATAGCTACGTTTACTCTGACCTTTAGGCACTCCACACTCAAGTGTGTTCCGGTATCTCTATCCACAAACCTCTTTTCCAAACTCGCTCAGTCCAACAACCAGCCTCTTCCCACCCACCCACATCCTGAAGCCCTCGCCTCCACCAGGTGTTGGCCGGACATTTCCTCCAACTGCCCCTCTCAAGCACATCCACATCCTAAGGTCTTTCTCTCGCGCGCCTGTCAGTTGGTACATAATCTAGTTATGCCCCTTGATCATATACCACGGCGCACCCAGTGTAAACTTACGTATGCCGTTTTTAATTCAGGCCGTCCCAGTCGCCGGTCCTTTTCTAGCACAGAACTCCAAAAGATGTTCACACACCTCCATAAAAATATTCATCCATACCCTTGAGCTTTGTGCTGCTTAGAGCTGGAACGTCTAGGCTCGTTTCCTCAAAGATACTACCAGTCTCAGACTCCTATTTCATTTTGTTTACGTCCGAACACGGTCAGACACCCCGGCCTGAGCCTTCGAGGAGGATGGGCACTCCTCGCTTGGCACCTTTTTGTTCTAAACCATACCCATCCTTGATTCCGTGTACACAAATGGGATCAGATACGTACATAAGCCTTTTATGGGGATTCATTTTGTAAGTCTGGAGTCCCCAGTGCCAGCCATCCAGGCTGGGAGACTCCCAAGTGCCAGACAGGGACGCTCATGTCCCCAGGCGAAGACTTGAGTCCCCCCGTTACCTTCGGTGCCAAACTCTGAGCCAATATGTTTCCCTTAACACTGAAAGTTTCGCGGGTGTTATCTGGCTCGCAGTGAGGCCCGTGTCGCAACCAGTGTTTGCTGTCTCGCTATGATATCTCTCTTGCGTCAAGGAAGAGCAACAGGAATAAGAGATTCTTTTTGTGTGTATACCCGCGCGAGGCGTTGGGTCAGGGCGGCAGACATTGCGTGTCTGGAAGGTGCTCTCCTACTGAACAGTCTCGCACACGGCTCAGTACCGAGACGTTTGTACGAGAGGAGACGTGGCCTCTGATCTGACGATATACGCCTGGAAATCAATCCAGCAAGGGATGAATAACTTCCTCTGTACCAGAAACGTCAAGACTTTTCAGTGAATGAACATCAGACGAGAACTCATCAGTAACTAAGTAAATATTGTGACAACACAAAGTCGATATATATATATATATATATATATATATAACTCTCAGGAACAGGGAAAATGGAAGGACACCTTCCCAAGCTTGCTTCCAGTTTCCAGGAGCCCTTCAGGAGTAAGAACGAAAAATGATATAAACAAATTAAGAGGGGAGGAGACATGGCCCCCTCACCCATCCCACTACGACCTCAGGCTCCTCGCCTGACCCACCGCCACGACCCGAGTAACGGAGCCACGTCCAGCCCACCTCCCCTACCCGTTCTTCAGGTACCGGTGGGGTTTTTTTCTTTCACGAATTCTGTTGAAGTTTTCTCGTCTCATTTCACGATTGCTCCGAGGCACAGTCTACCCAGGTTCCCCGCCCTCGACAGGCTAAGCTTTTGGGGGTGATAAACGTAAATGTAAATAATATGGACGTGTCTCGGTAAAAGTTTTAATAAGACATTTACGGCTGTGAAGGACGGGAGAGAGACGCTACGCGCCAATACTGACCTGGGGGAAAGTCGGTTCGCGGAAATACGCTCAAATACAACACCAGGGAAGTGCAGAATCGCCTCCTGTATTATAACAGGCACTTAAACTTAAAAGTCAGGATCCTAGCAACCAAGATTATAGAGTAGATTATGCAAATATTCGTAGAAAACAGGACTTATACGCCAAAGCCAACGCCATAATGAAGCGTCTTTGACTCAGAATAGCAAATGAAAACTGAAGGAACTTTATTGGTACGTATGACAGAACCAGAGGTCATTACCCAGTTTGTGGGCTCGTTACACTCAGAAAACAGCGACTTGGTGCAGGACAGTGAAGCCAAAGAAGAAAGACCTTGGTCAAATGGAATTATTTCAGACGTATTTGTTACTGAAGACACTCATGTTGCATAACCGATTTCCTTGACAGCGGCAGAGAACAGTTTATAACATACGGACATGCGAGAACGGGAAGCATATTCGACATTGAAAAGAATGAATATAAAAAAAAACGATCGGTCTTAGTGCGATCTATCCGAAGAACAGTGAAGGCAGTGAAAACTGAAGTAGTTAAAGCCCTTCACTGCTCTCTGCAGTGCCACTCACCACACGGAATGTTCCACAGGACTGGCAAAGCTCGTCATGTAAAACTGATATTCGACAACTGCAATATGTCACTGTCGGGGAAATTATTGCCTAATTAGCTAGACGTCCGCAGCCGGTAAAATTATGGAAGCCATAATTCAGGAGGAGGAGGTTGTAAATCACCTAAATGATCACTGCTTGGCGAATTCTCATGTATGTTTACCGACGACCTCTTTCATGTCTGACAAATCTGCTTGATTTCCTTTACGATAAACTTAGCATGGAGGATGCAAGTAAAGCATTTGAGTTCATTTATTTGGATCTCCAGAGAGCATTCAATAAATCCGACATCATATATTACCAGCAAAAGTCAAGTCACCTGGCGTAGATGGAGTTTTACTCTGGTGGTTAGGAAATTGGTTGACTGGCCATAGACAAAGGGGAGCGATTACGACTCAAGTCTCAAAATGGCTGGACGTAACAAGTGGCGTACCACAGGGATCAGTCTGGAGACCAGTTCTGTTCATATCACTGACAATGATAACAATGATACTGAAAATTTGACTACGTCTCTTGATGAAGGTTTTTGACAAATGTTTTTGTTAAAGAAACAGGTTTACAAAAGGGTTACTGATCCTATTGCAATAAATTTCTAATCATTTCAAGACTAAAATTCGTTTCTACTAGGATCCTGGCCACTTTTGTTTCTTTACTTTCCCCTCTCAATATATACCGTCCACTTGTTACCATGGCTTACCAATAAGCTCCTGACGATTCGAGTGTTCCAGTTCATCCCTTGTAATTAGCAGAGAGCTCCCTGATTAAGCAACGATTAACATCTTCGCATTTGAATAGATCATTTATATTCCAATGATGAATTTACCTTCGTTAGATGATATATATATGATAAATGAACTCCAAATGGAAATACAGTAAGAAATGGAAATATGATCCTTTTCATTCCTTATGTACTTTAGTATTATATTACTTATAAAAGTGAAGTGGGTTAAAGACTGAACACTTAGGAAAAGAACGTAGTGAGTCTTCAAACTAAACCCAGTGTCTCTGTTCATTAGATTTTACAATATGGCGTATGACAGATGTTTTGCTGGAAGACCTCGTTGCGTGATGTTCATGTAGAATGTGTTGTTGTGTTAATAAAGACCTCCGACAGGATTCACCCTCAGGTATTTACAGTGCATTTCCACATCAAAATCCTCGTTATCATCACAACACCGAAGGTGAAAAGAGATTTACATAGAAGCCTTGAAACGCTTGCAGTGCTTGCAACAGCCCTTTGTCCAGACGCCGCTCCCCGCGTTCCAGCAGTGTTTCACGTATCCTTCGTCGACATCTCGCCTCGCGTTCCAGCAGCGCTTGGCCACCAGGCGTCTTCCCTGCCTCCCTCAAACTGTTGTCTTGTTTCCAAGAGGATGATTAGGTCTTCCCCGGCAGCATTCACCCGGGTACGGTTAAGTCCGCGTTAGCCATTTGGGCCGGAGGCTCACAAATGGCTCGCTTGATCTCTCTCTCTCTCTCTCAACTCCAGCGGTGGCTGCGGAAGCTGATCTGGATATGTTCACTTGATCAATACATTCCCCGTTAGAGGGGGATTTTAGAGGAGGTTTTCACGAACGCCCACGAATACGAGCGTTCGAGTCGAACGAGAGGGACACGAACATCTCACCCTGGGGTATGCCATCCCATTAACGCTATATATCTATTTTTATATATACCCTAGCCTGAGCTAGGTACCCATTTTATCGACCAACCCCTAGGGGTGAATGAGCAGCTCGGTTGACTGTGGACCGACTGCCGTAAAACCAGGATTCGAACCTATGCGCTCGACCCTGGGCGGCCCGTGAATGCGTCACGGTCAGGAACGCTAACCGATACACCACGGGAGTCCACATCTCGTGCGTCAGATTAGTTCATTGTTTTAATTGGAATATTTCTCCAGTAGCAATCAACAGCGCATGCCAAGTTATTTCCATCGCCAGAAATGCTCACCAAACTAGAAACGACCACTAACTACCAGACACAAACAGTACTCCCAGAAATTGGCATCTCCAGAAATAGGTATTCCTAGATGTTGGTATCTCTAAAAATTTGGTACCCCCAGAAATTAACATCTCCAGAAATTTATTCCTTCAGAAATTGTCTCTTCCAATAATTGGCACCTCCAAAAACTGGCGCCTACAAAATTTGACACCTCCATAATTTGGCACCTCCAGAAATTGGCATCTCCAAAAATTGGCTCCTTCAAAACTTGGCACCTCCAAAAATTGGCACCTCCAAAAATTGGCGCCTCCAAAAAATTGGCACCTCCAAAAATTGGCGCCTCCAAAAATTGGCACTACCAGGAACTGGAGCTTCCAGAAATAACCACAGTCAGATATACCCACCACCTGGAAATGTCCAGAACCCTAAGGATCTGTCATATCGCATTTCCTTCCATACCCAAATGTTGGAAATGTGGAAAATTTGTATAATGGATGGAAAACAGACCTGCATATCCAAATGCAGCTCAAGATTTATGCAAATTTGTCGTCCGCAAGTGACAGAGAGAACCGTCAGTTAACAGTTATTAAACTGAATCCCAGTAATTCATCATTCAATATGAATATGAATAAATGTTCAAGAAATAAGAGTAGATCAAAGAACATCTTAATTCATTTATAACTACTCCAGTTTTCAGTATTTACTCCTGAACGTAATAAAAGTTTCACAACTGATAAATATAATAGGGGGTCATGAATGCAAGATTATTCATTAAAAGATAAATTTTTCATTCTTCAATTATGAGATTCCTCAGCCTGCGATAAAAGTGCAATTAATTCAGTAAATGAATTACTGTAGAACCCTTCGGTGTGGCATACAGCAGTTGTATGATATGGCAGCCTTTAAGAAAAGAGATGTATTAATTACTGTATTATTCAGTATACAACACCTTCATCATTCACTAGGTGACGTGTATATATATATATATATATATATATATATATATATATCCTAAGCTGAGCCAGGTACCCATTTTATCGATCAAACCCTAAGGGTGGATGAACAGCTGGGCTTGCTGTGGACCGACTGTCTGTACAGATTCTAACGTAAGTGTATCCGATATTATTAAGTCGGAAGTGGTGATCTAAGTGCGTGTAGTGCAAGTGGACGTAAGAATAAAAGTGGCAAGTGCAGCTACTTTCTTATAAGTTACTTCGGTAGTAATAACATCGATATTAGTATTATTAATCAGGAATATAGTTTGATCCATATATATATGTATATATATATATATATATATATATATATATATAGAGAGAGAGAGAGAGAGAGAGAGAGAGGAGAGAGAGAGAGAGAGAGAGAGAGTCATTGATACTATACCAGCCTATAGTCCTATAAGCTTTACCATTACGATAGCCATATACCTCCATAGTGGTTGCTATAATATCCGTCAGCGTCGCGAGCCACGGTTCGTACGGTCCGGGGTTCGAGTCCTGTGAACCTTCGCACAACCAACTTTTTTGGTGGGGTGGTGGGGAGGGGTGGGGTGGTTTGGGGAAGGAACAGGCAGTCTTATTGATTTTCCAGCGGCCTCCTCAACACCTGTGCATATCATTATCAGGAGAGGATGAGATGGTGTGGCCGGTCGGCCCCGGGGGGGTGGAACACGCGCGACCGTTCTGAATTGTATGTGTTTACGTTGTTGCTGGCGTCGCCACCTTCTTTCTTTCTGCAGGTGGTCTGGTACGTTGTCGGGACCCCACCGCAGACCACAGGGTCATCACCAGGCCCACTCAGTCCCACCGGGGACCACAGGGCTATCTCGTGAGTCCCAACGCCTCCCACTGGGGACCGGATGCAGTCCCCAGGTACCGGGCTCATCCCTCGTACGTCAGATTTGGAAAAAAAAAAAAGTGTGGCGGGCTACAGAGCCGCCTGGTGCGCCCCCCCCCCCTCCTCCTCCCGGAACCCCAAACTAAGGGGGGAGGGGGAAATGTACGTGAATGGTTGGCACATCAGGGGACAAGGCCAGTGTGGACCAGGGTCGTTGTGGGTCACAAAGAGTGTGGACCATAAACAATGTGGACCACAGACAGTGTGGAACAGGGACAGTGTGGCCCAGCAGGGCCGGTGTGGACCAGGGCCAGTGTGTGGACCAGGGCCAGTATGTGGACCAGGGCCGGTGTGTGGACCAGGGCCGGTGTTTGGACCAGGGCCGGTGTGTGGACCAGGGCCAGTGTGTGGGCCAAGGGGAGTAAACACCAGGGTCAGCGAATACAAGAGGTGGCAGAGAGCGGGTGCCAGAGAGAGAGAGAGACAGAGAGACGCGCCCCACACACTCCTGCAGAAGGGCCGGTCTCCCAGCGTCTCCAGTGTCCTCCTTACCCCCAGCCTAAGAGGCTTTTGGGGACGGAGTTGAGCACCTTCCTCTGTCCCGATTCCGCGGGAGTACATGGCAGGGACAGATAACGGGGGCACCTGATGGTCCATAACGAGGTTATCTGTTGTACTGGCCGGGAAATCGTGGTAGAGACTGGATGGCATGGCGGAGGGCAACTCACCCACCTCTCCCTCCGGCTCAATGCCGGCAGGGAAAGAGACGAAAGACAGCACAAGCGCTCTGTGTGTGTGTGTGTGGAGGGGTTGGGGAAACGTACTGCTACGGAAAGTCTTTGGGAAAGTTGTGGACTGGAAAAAGTTCCCCGATGATTCATTAGCGATAATCTGCTCTCCGGCTGGATTCTGGAAAAGACATCGAGTAGTGATAAACAGGGTCCTCAACTGTTAACAGGTAGTATTCGTCCAACCCTTGCATAGGGCTGGACATGCCCAGGTTGACGGATGGGTCGCCAAAAGACAGGATGAGAGGAGCTGCTCTAGACAGATCGTGAGACGGGGTGAGGCGATGGGGACTGTCTTGAGAGACGGATGCTGAAGGAGACGGTAGGTAGGTCATGCAAGCGCCATCAGTGGGGCTCCGAGCAGGGGTTGGTAAATAGACCTTATAGACCAGCCAGTTCGACCAGGCTATCGTATAGATCAGCTAGTTGGACCAGGCTATCGTATTGATCAACCAGTTAGACCAGGCCGTCGTATAGATCAGCCAGTTAGACCAGGCGATTGCACAGATCAACCAGCTAGACCAGGCAATCGTGCAGATCAGCCAGTTAGACCAGGCCATCGTACAGACCAACCAGCTAGACCAGGCCATCGTACAGCCAACTAGACCAGGCCATCGTCCAGACCAACCAACTAGACCAGGCCATCGTACAGACCAGCCAGCTAGACCAGGCCATCGTACAGACCAACCAGCTAGACCAGGCCATCGTACAGAACAACCAGCTAGACCAGGCCATCGTACAGCCCAACCAGCTAGACCAGGCCATCGCACAGACCAACCAGCTAGACCAGGCCATCGCACAGACCAACCAGCTAGACCAGGCCATCGTACAGACCAACCAGCTAGACCAGGCCATCGTACAGACCAACCAGCTAGACCAGACCATCGCACAGACCAACCAGCTAGACCAGGCCATCGTACAGACCAACCAGCTAGACCAGACCAGCGTGCAGCTGATCTGTAGTCAGGAGGAAGCGGCCCGGTTAGTGTTACGTCCTCTTGGGCGGCGCAGAGTCCATCTGTGTCCCTGGCCAGGAGTGAGATAGCCCGGGTGTGGTGAAGGTGTGTGGTGTGTGTGTGGTGTGTGTGTGTGTGTGTGGACCTCTGGTGACAGCTGGAGAAGTGGGAGGAGCGAACGTTAGCGAGGAGGCGAGAGACTGATGAAACGTTTACCTGGGTGTGCTGACTGAGACAAATGAAGTAGGTGTGCGTGGCGTGAGGCACTCGAAGGCGGAGGCCTGGGACAGTGTTTCGTTAAGGAAGCCAAAGCCAAGGAAGAGTAGCAGGATCCAGCCACTGCAGCGAGGGAGACCTGGGAGAGACCTCTCAGCAGTGGATGAAGGAACTGGAAAAGGGAATTAGAGCCACAGTGTCCAAGACGGAGCGGTGGACGGTACGCTACACGCTTAGGGGGGGGAAACTGGGGATTTAGACCGATGGACATCTGTTATTCATGTGGGAGGGGAAGGACGCATTAGTTTCGCGCGACCAGGCGACCAAGGCGGCTGGTAGGGGAGGGATGGTCAAACGACAGCCATCAAGGGCCACGCGGAGGCCTGCAGCGGGAAACAGAGCACCAGCCAGGCTCCCAGGGGGAAGGAGGGGAGGTCCTCGCCTCGCCTGGGGACGACATCGGTGTGGCTAACGAAAAGAAAATTCACGAGTAAGGAGACTAGAGTGAGTCGCCCAGGTGAACGACGCTGCTGGCCTCGTCCAGTCGGGTGGTGGGGGTCGACCCGACGGGTCCTGTCGACCAGTCGGGGGTCTCTCTCTCCCATCCCGAGTCATGGCGTGAGAGATGTGCTCGGTTGCAGCAGAGGCTGGCGGACGGGACAGTGGGCTGTGGCGCGTAGGGGTTGTGTCGCGAGGAAATCAGGAGAGAGAGAGGATGTGGAGTACATGCTCGGGGAGAATTAAAAGCATCTTGTCCTCCAGTCGAGGAGCAGGTGTTGGGGGAGGGACAGATGTGGACTAGCAACGATGGGCACCCAGGTTTTGATGGTCTGCACAAGGTGGTGGTTCGGGAGGGGGCAGGGGGGGGGTTGCAGAGACCACGCGAGGCCCCACTCCTCTCCCCGTGTCAGGTAAGGATGAGAGGATTGGCAGGGGCGTATCGTAAAGCCGTGCACAGTTTGCGTGCAGGACTGGCCAGCTGAAGGTGTGTAAAAGTAGCGGTAAATAACTTGGGAGTTCCTCGTTTGTGAAGGTATGGGCGAGATCTACAGTAGCTTTGGTGGGGATGGACGCTCTTACGGAAGTGGGGAGAGGCCTGGCCACACAGATATGGGCTCAGCCCAGCAAAGGGTAAAGACATAGGACTGGAAAGACTACATGGAAGAGGCCATGGACGTCTACGTAAGCCAGAATCCCATATTGGGCCTCTGCGTTAGTAGCCAGGAGCCAGGTAGTCAAGCCAACAGTCCTTCTCAAGGGTAGCAGGATGGTTCCCCAGGTGGATTCCCTCGTCGAGAGAATTGAGTTACCAGGAAGCAGTGACGGAGCCGCTGGTGGCAGATGAGGAAGGATGGTTTAGCGAGGGGGAGAGAGAGAGAGAGAGAGGTCGTGATCCCCTCCATTACAGTCGCGAGATGAGGTGTGTAGTGGGAACTGCCTCCCGGTTGAGTGGATGGTCCGAGGAAGCTGCGAAGAGGAGGTCTGTTCGTCCAGTGTCCTCAGGTGAGGAGGCGAAAAAGAGGCCACGTGAAGGGGAGTTGTTGGTGTGGATTGTCTGGCCAGGACCACTGCAGCGCAGCGTTGGCCATGTTAAGACGGCTGCTAACAACAGCGTTGAAGCTCCTATCGTCACAGACCAGCCAGGTGGAGTTTCTTGCCTCTGAACTCTCCCCAGACAGATGTCAGAAGTTTGACAACAGTTCCAAGTGGAAAGAAGCGTGTCACGTTGACATCTTCAGAAGAGCTTTGACGGAGTCGTCATCTTAAAGTGTTTAGATTTTGAGAGGAAATTTGTCCTCGAGGCAAACGCCTGAGTCTGGGGCTCCAAGGTACCAGCGTATTATGTGCAGATTGCATCCTGTCTGCTCTGCAAGCCAAGGGTTTCAGGAGAGGAACATGTCCAATCACACCTCCAGGAAGTTAGAGATGCCAGAACTTGAGTGGACATTTGTAGACAAATCGAGGGACCATCCCGTAGGGAAGCATTTCACAGTAAGCATCGACTGCAATCCACCCAGTCATTTACAGACAACTAAATTAGGTGAACTGGAAAGCAGGTGGCGTGGTGGACTGGAACGCTTCAACTGAGCTACTTTGATTAAGACGAGACGAGATGATATGGCGGAAGCTGAGGCGTCAAGAATTTCACATGGGTTTTTTAGAGAATAGAGAGGAGGAAGGTACTGCAGTGTGGTGTGTACTACACTGGAATCTGGTCACTTGGGGGTTTGTTACGAGAGACGACAGACCTGGAGCTCTTTCGGGGCCCCTGGAAGGCTATGGATTCCTCAGGGAGAGATGAAGTTGTGGCTGAGTAAGGAAGACTTATGTTAGTTGCACAGACTTCGGCACCAGTTAGTACTGGTGTAGGAAGGCATATCAAGACCGTAGGGGGCGAACCGTAGGTGTGAATTTATGGAGTCTACGGCCTCTTGGGTGCCATTGAGTTTCCAGATTGTGTTGCTTTTGGCTTCTTACGATAAGTTTGGCCACCAGGTTAGGTATTTTACTCTGGGGACAGTGTAGAGCCGAGGGTAGTGGCGATACCGGTGCAGGGGTAAGTACCTGGGTGCCGCATGTGGAGACTAGGAGGTCCTGGGAGGCATCAGCTATGGTCTTCACGTTGTCTGGCAGGAGTAAGAGGATAGGGAATGTCCTGGTGACCAGTGACGTATTTACTAGATATGTTTGGGCCGACCCGACCGCTGGCCAGGGATTCGCCACCATGATCATGGTGTTGGTAGAACGAGTCATTGACCGACCAGTCTGGACCAAAGACGCATTTTTGAGTGTTTTAATACATCAGCCGCGTGAGGCATGTGTGGCAGATAAGATCAGCTCGTCTCCCCAACCATCCAGGAGGGAATGGCGTGGAAGAGAGGCTTAATAGCCCATCGCATCGGCTGTTCATTACCCTGAGAGGAGGTGGTGAAGAAGAAGTGGCTGGAACATGAGTCTTCTTTGACTGCGCGCTACATTACCACTCCATAGACCTCAGTGGGCGCGTCTTCCACGCATATGTTGTCCTGGAAGTAGGTGGCAGAGCGGATCTGCAACTTGGGAGGGCACCCAGCGTCCAGAGAGGGAGGCGGTGAGGGAGTACGAGATAAGCAAGATGATAGGTAGAAGGAGGAGGAAAGTTAGGGCGATGGAGAGAGAGTGATTGATGTTCTTTTTTATTTTCGGGTCAAGAGGGATTCCTGGGGAAGGAAGTTGAGATGGGAAGATCCAAAATCGCAGTTGGAGTCTGCCAGACGCCGGACGGCAGGTCGAGCGTCGCGCGAGGAACCACCTCAGCGATGGAGACGAGATGGACCCAACAGCCACTTCCTCATCTAAGGCCTTAGGGAGAGACTTGTCAGGGGAGATAGAGGAAGTAGAAATTAGCATATCCCCCCCCCCTCGTGGGTGACGTGACTAGGTGGGGACCAGCGGGTACCTGGCTTAAGTTAAGCCTGGATTGAGAGACGCCATAGGCCACTTGGAGGGGTGTGTGTGTCCAGGTGCAGTTGACGATTGAAATTGAGGGAGATTGAGGGAAGAATAGAGAGGGCAGTGGAGTGATAGGGAGAAGAGTGTACAGGTCGGAGGTCTGTGGACTGAGTAGGAAAAGGTCTTTTCAGTCTTGGTGTTGAAGCGGTCTATAGAAGAACTATCAAGTCCAGATCCCCAGAGAGAAATGGCCTGAAGATTTGATCTGTTTAACACGGTATAATTGAGCAGTCCAGGGACCGTGCCGGGTGGCGTTGGACGCTATATTGTGGGGAAGAAGTGGAAGGTGGAATGGCATGTATGTGTCGCTAATTTCCCTTCAATTCGTGGGACTATGGACAGGGAGGACGAGGGGTCGCGAGGGGAACGCTACCGCGCCGCTAGCAGCCTGTAAATAGTGGTTTGGCAATAAGGGTGGGCAGCGCAAGAAGCAGGTAATAAGCAGTGGTAATGAGTGAGGGCTGGGGTGAGGGCTAGGGTGAGGGTTAGGGTGAGGGCTGGGGTGAAGGTCGAGGTGAGGGCTGGGGTGAGGGCTAGGGTGAGGGCTGGGGTGAGGGCTAGGGTGAGGGCTGGGGTGAGGGTTAGGGTGAGGGCTTGGGTGAGGACTGAGGTGAGGGCTAGTGTGAGGGCTAGGGTGAGGGCTGGCGTGAGGATTAGGGTGAGGGCTGGGGTGAAGGTCGAGGTGAGGGCTGGGGTGAGGGCTGAGGTGAGGATTCGGATGAGGGCTGGGGTGAGGGCCAGGGTGAGGGCTGGGGTGAGGATTAGGGTGAGGGCTGGGGTGAGGGCCGAGGTGAGGGCTGGGGCGAGGGCTAGGGTGAGGGCTGGAGGTGCAGGCGTTTCAGTTGTGTATAGACAGCAAGATGCACAGGTAGATAGATAGATAGGTAGATAGGTAGATAGATAGTTAGATAGATTGATAGATAGATAGATAGCGAGACGGACAGACAGACAGAGAGAAAAACAGGCAAAGACAGACAGATAAAACAGACAGACTGGAATGACATGAAACCGGAGAGATAAAAGTAACATAAAGAAGGACTAGCTCAAGTTAGAACATTAATTAAGAGACGAACTCGGACCGTAGGAAGTAACGTATTCCAGTCGTTACTCTTTGTCAAACGTTAGAAAAAGTTTTAATTGCCAGAGGAGTTAATTACCGAGCTAGAAATTACCCATCTTGGTATTTACTGGAGAGGACAGTTACGACCAGGGACACATCCTTACGTTCCCTGTGGGTCATTTAACACAAGTGAGTAGTAATTGCTTTTAGTACCTTAAATTGCTTGTTAGGTAACATTAAGAACTGGGTGGGGGTTGGGGTGGGGGGGGGTGGTAGGGGTGTCCAGGGAACCCTAGATGCTGTGTGAGAGAGATAGAGAGAGGGAGAGAGAGAGAGAGAGAGAGAGAGAGAGGGAGAGGGAGAGAGACAGAGAGAGAGAGAGAGCAAAAAGGAAAAGACAGAAATGTAATGCAATACGTAAACACAAGTGGACTATAGAGGCCCCGATTTTCCACACACACACACACACACTCGCACACACACACACACACACACACACCACATCCCTAACTCTAGGCGGCTCTAATAATAGTCAGTAATTGAGTCATTTATCTCTCTTTCTTGTTCCAAAACAACAGACTCCAAAAACATTTTCATTGCCAAACAAATCTTCGTTTCTTTGTTTGCTTCACCCCATGATCCTCTTGCGTATATATCGTTTTTGCTTCTTCTTGTTTATCCTTTACGTGAAATGGAGCGTTCGAATGTTGTCTACCGCTTCCCTAAATACCCTTCCTCTCCTTATCCACTTCCCTGGTCTGATTTACTCAACACGAGTTGATATTACTGAATGAATATCCCTCGCTGTGTCTACACACAGGTCTCTTCCACCACATCTCTCACTTTCACGACCTCCTTTACCACCCCACCACAAACTTGCACACCCGGTCTCGCCACGGAATGATGAGACATTCCAATTGCCTTCCTTCTCAGCACGTTTACGTCCAACAAGCTCTCCTTTCGCGCGGATGTCGATCTTCGCGTGATCCAATTATGCCCGATGACCCATTACCGCGCTCACACACGTATGAATACGTATGGAACTTATTTTTTTTTTCTTTAACCATGAATTCCCGATCGCCATTTCTTTCCAAGCACACAGTTCAGCAGAGGCGCTGAGGACACCCACGCATTCCCCCCCTAATCATATCTTCACTACCTACCTTTCACATCTCCAAACCTCTAGGATTCGTTCCCTTGCGTCCAAGACCTCCAAGCCACGCACTCTCGGTTCCTCCTCCAAGATACGATGCTTAGGTGTTCACACACACACACACACACCCGTGGAAGAAGCGCTGTCGACAGCCCCTGGTAAACCTACTTTCATCTCGGCTCACAACGCACCTCGACCTCGGGTCCCTGACGCTTCACGTAACGCTGACCAACAGCGTCTGACCCTCTCCGATGAGAGGTGTCGCCTCTCTCTCTCTCTCTCTTCCATTCTCGTCCGCTTGACTTTCTCGGGCCAGCGTTCTTTTTCCCCCTCGCTTTCTCTCTACGTCTTCATTTTCCCCCTCACGGCCAGAATATTTCGTTTCTTTTCTTTTTCCTCAAACATGGTATCTATCTCTCCCTACCTTTCACTCCAGTTACGTCCACACACACACACACACACAGACACCTCGAGGCTGAGAGCCTTCCAGGACGAGTCTTTGTCTGGATCCAGTCTTTGGAAAGTCAAAATACTTTAGAGGGAAGGGTTTCCAACCCCTCTTCCCCCAATCTCCAGCCTCTTGTTAAGTCACCACACACGACATACTGGGGATACGTGGGGTAGTTTTCTTACTCCAGTATCCCGGGAATAAAATAAAATTGTGATTCAAAGGCAGAGTCGTGTATATCTGTTGTCAAGGGTTGTGTGAGAGAGAGGAAGAGAAAGTTTTGCCTTTGTGGGTTGGATTTCAGCAACTCAAGAGCACGTAGGGTAGAGAGAGAGAGAAAGACAGGAAACTTAATAAAGGAGGGAAACGTGACAGCCACTGTGATTAGTAGCTGACTGTTCTGTTGTCACTTCTGGCGATTCCCAGGTGGTAGGACCTCCTGGTGCTCACTGGTTACCTGCTTACTACCTGTGTCTGTCTGTCTGTCTGTCTGTTTGTCTGTATATCTATCTTTCTATCTATCTATCTATTTATCTGTCTCTCAATCTATGTCTATCTATCTATCTATCTATCTATCTATCTATCTATCTATCTATCTATCTATCTATCTATATATATATATATAT
>JAYMFT010411718.1:0-18205 GCA_038088735.1 Panulirus argus | reverse complement strand
ACGGTACGATCCTTGAGCACGACGGTACGATCCTTGAGCACGACGGTACGATCCTTAAGCACGACGGTACGATCCTTGAGCACGACGGTACGATCCTTAAGCACGACGGTACGATCCTTAAACACGATGGTACGATTCTTAAGCACGACGGTACGATCCTTAAGCACGACGGTACGATTCTTGAACACGACGGTACGATCCTTAAGCACGACGGTACGATCCTTATGCACGATGGTACGATTCTTGAACACGACGGTACGATCCTTGAGCACGACGATGACAAAACATGCACATGTGGTGGACCGCCCTTCGCACGTGGTGCTTATGTGGTGTGTACCACATGGGCCGCACCGCACATACGGTGTATGAATGGCCTTTGACCTGACCCTCCTATGGGCCAGGTCAAATGTTTAGGCCGTCATTTCAGGCCGTCATACCCAAGGGTCGTACCGTCGTGCTCAAGGTCTTGGTGACAACACTGATGGCAGTGTTGATGCCAGAAACGAGCAACTGTCGTAACCTGTCACGTTGCCACTAAATGGAAGTGTTCTTGGAATGACTGGTGGCATGAGCTGTCATGCCCCAGCTCGTGGCGTCGTTGATGTCGTGACTGGCATCTCCCCTCTATAGCTCCTGCTAAACGGCAGCGCTGATGACATGACTGGCATGATCTATTTGGCTCCAGCCAAAGGGGAACGTTTATGACATGCGTGCCAGTATCTGTCATGTCCTGACTAATAATATCGTTGATGCCGGATTAGCCGTGTGCATCGGGCGCTGGGGGATGGCAGACCTGCTAGTGTGTGTCCGGCACACAGCCTGCCATCCACTAACGCCTGAGTGTTTAGAGCTGATTGTTTGACTGGCAAAGCATGTCATGCGCTAACGCTCGTACGATTTTGACCATGGCAGATGAGACGGCACGGGCAGCTGAATGCCCTGATCATGGCTGTCTAATTACGCCGCCTTAAGTATGCTTACATAGCTTTTTCGGCCAGCCTTGAACCTGGCTAGGGTCATCTTCGTATATATTACTCCAGCCGAAGTCTGATGTCCATCAACCCCGAGGGAGGATGAACAGCTGGGTTCGCCGCGAGCTGTGACTGTCGCGTCCAGGGTTCGAACCCGGGCGGGTTCCCGCATGACGCACGTGCCGGCACGGAAGGTGTTAGTATGGCTGGCATGATGTATCAAGCGTTGACACAGTCTGTTAACCATACTAAATTCACTCTTTGGTATGGCGTGAGATTACATTTGTCTGGTTAGGTGGGTCGTACTCAGGGGGTTAGAATCGTTACGGCGTAAACAGAATTATTATACCGTTGGGTTCTCTAACTGGAAATTAGCAGCTGTGTGATAAGTCTGGAAAATAAAAATTACGTCTATGATCCCAGTCATACCAGCCGGTCCAGCAGGACGCGCCTGCTGCTAGCCGGCCCTAATATTGTCGTACAGCTTTCGGGTTCTCAGATGTGTGAGTGAGGAAGTCGCCTCCAGAAGATGGAGTGGCAACATCAGGCTCTTTTAAGTGGCTTTCTGTGAGTCCTCTCCCACAATGCGAAATGATACTATAGCAAGGGGAAAATTCAGGTGAAATATAAGTTCAGCAATTGGGTGAAGGTTTAGGTGATTAGTTAGGTGTCGTAGTTTACGTGTGTGATGGTGATAGGTGAGTAGGAGAGGCGAGTATACCTGCCCTTGAGGAGGTGGCTGGTGTACCGCGTGCATTGGGTATAGCGCGGGTCATTAGTTTATTACTTGTCTTATACATGTTGTGTCTAGCGCAACGCCTTTGTCTGGTTCGTCAAACGTCTGGTTTATCTTGTGTTTGTGGTTTACCTCTCGTGTCCGGTGAAGTACCAGCTTCACTTATATCGCATGTGTTGGCCGCACCTTACATCTGTCTGGTTAACTGTATTTGTGTAATACACCACAGATGTCTGGTACATCCCGTGTCTCAGGCAGACCACGTGTTTTTGTTCCCTTTGAGTGTCTGGGGTACCATAAAATGAGGTATACTGTATATACCCAGAATGTTTACCGCTTGTTTTGGTGTTCATTAAGTGCTTGGTAAACCATGTGTGTCATGTAAACCACCGGTATAGTATACATTAAGTATACCTCGTCTCCTAATATATCAGTATTTTTATGGTATACCATGGTGGCCTCATGCACCACATATGTATTATGAACAGAATAGAATTAGGGCAACGTGTGTGTGTGTGTGTGTGTGTGTGTGTGTGATTACTATTTGTATGTAAGTAGGATAGAATTTTACACTCGTGTTGCCCTGTCACTGAACCTTGTATATATGTTCCATGGCTTTTACTCCTATGTGTATACACCCACACATACACATCCCAGCGTAAGCCAGGTGTGTGTGTGTGTTTGTATGTATCCGATTACACGCCTTGTGTTTTGGTGAAACATCATCGTGTGGAGCTCAAAGCACCAACGGTGAACAGAGTATGAGCGTCCATAGCACACAGGTGTTAGGTATACCACATGTGTCTCTCGTAGAGTAAGACGGTACAATCCTTGAACGCGACGGTACGATCCTTGAGCCTAGACGGTACGAATCTTGGACAAGATGGCCTGGCCTTTAACTGGACCCCTAAGGTGGGTGAATCGGGTCCGAGGCCATTCACACAGTGCATGTGTGTCGTGCGTGCACCCCGCGTGGTACACACCACAAAAGCAGTGCGCGTGTGAGGGTCGTGCACCTGGTGAGCCAGCACCACGCGGTGCACCGGCGTGGCGTGTGTACCACGTGTCCTTCAATTCTTGCTGGGGTTTACAGACGGGGCGGTGGCGTGTCGGCGGATGGCCTGTGGGGACCCGTCCGGCCGCGACCTGTCGAACCCCTCCAGCCCTACTGCCCAAACCAGCCCCTTGCCCTACCAAAGCCCCTCCCTTCCCCCTCCCGTTCACTCCCTCCCCTGCCCCTCCTGCCATACCAATACGCTCCGTCTCAAGACACTCCACCGGTGTCCCCACCACACCCCACACACACACACACACACACACACACACACACACCCACACATCATTCCCGTCTGTCCACAAGGAAAACAGTTTGTTTCTAAGTCATCACCTCGCCATGGCTTGTGTCCCCCTTGCCCCCCCCCCCCCCACCACCACCAAGTGAACCCGACCCTGGTTGTCCCTGACCTCGCTCGTGACCCAGTCCCTGTTGTCCTTGAACTCGTTCATGACCCCGTCCTCGCTGCCCCTGACCTGGACCCTAGGGGGCGGCCTTAGTGGCGTATCCCGCGACGACGACATCCAGGCAGGGGCAGCTGACACGCGTGATGCGCCGTTTATGCGTTGTCTCGCGGTGTCCGTCGGGGTTGTCCTCTTGCTATTATTCAACAGGAGTGACCACGGCTGCGCTGTTACCTCCCCCCCCCCTCCCCCAGGGTGAACGGACGACAGGTCGTTGTTGTGAGCTCGTCCCTTGGGTAGGGGGGGGGGGAGGACTGTGGGCGACCTGGTTGGAGTGGGTTTGCGTAAAAGGTCTTGTGGTGTGCGTTAGTGTCAGTGGCTTATGCGTCGTACCGTCGTGTTGAAGGGTTGTACCGTCCTGTTCCAGGGGTCGTACCGTAGTGTAGGAGGAGTGTACCGTTGTGCTCAGGAGGTCGCGCCGTCGTTCTCAAGGGGGACAGAAAGTCATGTGGTCTGCCAAAGCGGTCGTCTCAGTGGAACAAGAGGAATTTAGTCGTTATTCCGTCTATTGATATTTTCTTTCACTGCGTGCAAACTGCTCAACGCTTGTCTAGTGTTGTCTTCTCGTATCTTGTGTCTGCCTTATTTTCGTGTTTCGTATTTCGTATGTCCGCATTTATTAAGTTCTGTGTGTTGTATATTTGTATGTGCTCGTATATGTCGTTCTTTATGTTGTATGTTCATATGTGTATGTCGCTCTGTGTGTTGTTTGTTCGTATATATATATATATATATCGCTCTGTATGTTCAGTGTTCGTGTGTATATGCCGGTTTGTATGTATTAAGTTTGCATGTACGTATCACCCCTCATCTAGTATACTCATACGCATCCGTTATTCTGTAGCTCTTTTCGGTTCATGTTTTGTGTATTTTCGGGTTTCTTAAGTCAGTCCGGATGCATTTTGTGGACTCTCACGTTGTTTATTAATCAGCGGTCCTTCAGGCACGGGGTAATTACTCGGCCAACAAATTACTAGCGACTTCCGCGCCATGTCTCGCAGGCCACGGGATATCGTTGGAAAGGTTGGCGTGTGTGTGTGTGTTTGTGTGTGTGTGTAATTACCTATTTGTACCGTACAAGGAGGGAGAATTTTTTACTCATGGGGCCTTCCTCTTGAGCAGTCTCTGCTATCTTACAACATTTTAAATTTCTGGATTTGTCATGTCCCACTCGTTTTGGTCCATTCATCCACCCCACTTACGCGTATACCTGGTGGAGTATTCGGGATCTTCACCACACAGGCCGGGCAGGGCCCAGGCTTTTGGAATGAGTCGTTGGTCGACAAAGTTGTTGGAAGCTGCAGCTCTCAGGCCCGCATATAGCCCCCACAGCCTGGCTGGTCTGGTGCACTTTGTAGGTACTTGTCTCATGGACTCTTGAACTTCTCTGCCGTGCATCCCAAGCTGTTCGTGATGGTAGACGGCAAGTTATGGAAGAGTCTTGGGCCCCGGATGCGTAAAGTGTGCTCGCCTTTTGTGCATATCGCGCACCAGAAGCACTGCTTCACGTCTCTTTTATAAATTTCATGATATATTTCATTTTATGGCCTCAGGTTGTGTGTGTGTGTGTGTGTTTGTATTTGTATATTTTGCGAACACACCTTCAATAGTTCCTCCTGACCCATTCCTGCGTCCACAAAGGCTTCTCTTGCTCACCCTTCACCCTTTCCTGCCTTCGTACCTCCCTTTTCCCTTCCCATCCCTTCAGGCTTGCATTGCCTGCCCCTTTCCCTTCTGCATCATCTCCTTTCGTTCCACTTCCAGTGTTGCTGCTCTCCCCAGTGTTGCCACCCTTTCCGCTTTTTTCTCTCCTCATTACTTTCTTTTCCTTGACTCCTCCACTCCTCGTCTGCCCTTCTTCTTATCGTTGCTTATTGCCTTCCCCTCCAGCCATCGCCCCTCCTCCCTCTGTGGCTCCTCCTCCGTCCATTCCTGCGCTGCTTCAAAATCCCTCCAGTTCTTCTTCATCTTATTACAAGTACCTCTTTACTCTTCATTACTTCCCCCATTCGTCCGTTACTCCTGCCTCCGTGCCTTCCTCCGGCTCTCCATCATCATTTCCTCCAGTTATTCTCTACCGTCCATTACTCCGGCTGCTCTAAATTATCTCCTTTCCTTCCTCCTTCCTCCATCGGCGCCTCCCTTCCTCCTTCCTCCGCCTCCCCACCCCAGGGCTCCACCAGCTGCCACACCTGAACTTTTCCCAATCAGCTGATATATTGCAGCTGGGAATACTCCTCGCTCCCGTTCCCCCTATCGATTAACCCCTCCTTTCTCTCTCTCTCTCTCTCTCTCTCTCTCTCTCTCTGGCTCAAAAACACTCATTCGGAAGTTTATTCCTGGGTTAGGCTGGCCGGCTGATAGAGTCGTCCACGGGCCAGTCTCACTGAGGAGGGAGTTCTGGGTATTTCATAATAAATGCCGGACGCTGTACGTAATGAAGCGGCGCACCTAGAGCAGGTGCATGCAACCCGCCGCCTGCCACACCGACTGGCTGCAGGCACGCGTGGTGACGGCCCCACCTGCTGGGCTTGGTGAAGGTTATATTGGCTTGTGGGGGAGGGGGGGTTGAGAGAGAGCCTGCTGGCTTAGTAGAGCTGGATCTTACTGGTTTCGTGGAGATTCCTACCGAAGTAGAGGTGTCTTGGTGAAGGTGATCGGCTGAGAACAGGTGGCTTGGTGAAGGTGGCTGGTATTGGCTCGGTTAAGGCTGTATATTGTGCAGAAATCTGATTGAGTGAGTTCCTGAGGTTCTTTATATGACTCTCCTTCCGATGGAGGCAGCTGGCTTGAAGGCTACAGGCCTCGTGCAGGCTGATGCCCCTCTGGTCCAGGGTAGTGACCTAGTGACGGCTGGTGACTGGTAGAGGCTAGTGTCTTAGTAGTGACTGGAACAGTATCATGTGGCAGGGTGCGCACGGGAGGTGTGTGTCTGTCGTCTGGCCTGTACTGTACAGAGTAGTAACAGATATTGAATGAGGAGCTTCCCAGACTTCCCCCTTCCCCCTGCAGGTGGCGCACGTCACTGTGCATGATAGGTGGTCAGTGCACCCCGACGGCTGGGCAGTGTACACTGGCCCCAACACGTTTCAGCCCCACCAGCACCTGCTGGCCTGCCCACCACCCTCAGTCCCCTGCTGGCCTGCCCACCACCCTCAGGCTCCTGCTGTCCTGCCCACCACCCTCAGTCCCCTGCTGGCCTGCCCACCGCCCTCAGGCCCCAGCTATATATATTTCGGAGGGGCGTGTCGCACGCCTCGCTAACTTTGATCACTCGCTGTTTTTCCTGCCCTTGTGAAGATTTGACGCAAGATTTCACTTCTTTCATCACCATGATAGCTGGAGACGACGGCGTATTGGAATGTATATAACTGGCAGGGATGCATGAGACGGTGATTTCTTCCTTCACTAATGTAAGCCTATTGTGTGTGTGTGTGTGTGTGTGTGTGTGTGAGAGAGAGAGACAGCCTGCCACTGAAGCGAGTTGTCCGCTTGATATTGTGTCCTTGTCGGTCACATTGGGTCACCTAGCAACAGAGTTCAGTGGGTCACATGAGGTCACCTGGCTCTAAAGGTCTTTGAGTCACTTTTGGTGACCAGACGGTAGGTGTCACCGGGTCACAGGCTGTCGTTACTCGTACGTAAGAACAACGGAAAGTAGTTTAAAAGACGAGAAAAAATAAATGAATTACCTATCAGTACTACTGACATCATAGATCATGAAAACGTCCAAGAGAGAACCGTAAGGCGTAGGTCGTCTGTGTGGGGAATGCAAGTCTCTTGGACGAGCAGTCAGGGAGGATTAGGAGGAGGGAAACAGGTGTCCACACCCGCCTCCTTCGGCTGTTCCTCGCCATGTAGGATCGAACTGGGAGTCTCTGAATCCGGGATCCTTCTCCGTTAGCGCCAGAACCAGGGTTGGTGGGAGACGGAGAAGGAGTGGGAGGGAGTTGCTTGGGTTGTGTTTTAATACTATTGTGGTTAATGCCGGGATGGGTGAGGTTCTGTTATGGTGCGGGTATGCTGGGTTGGTGGTGTGATCTTTGCTGTGTGTTACATGCTAGGATGGTACACTGGAACAGTATGGCGCCCAGGACATGCTGAGTCTTAGTGAGACACTGTAGTGGTGAGGGTGAGTTGGGGTTAGATGTTGGCCAGGGCACGATGGAGTGAGGTGGCCATATCATAGTACAGCTAGGTGGTGGCCTGGGCACGGTGGAGTTAGGTGGGGACCAGGAAGTGTTGGATGAAACTTTGTGATGAAGAGGATATACTGGGGTTAGGTGGAACTCACTAGCGGACAGGACATTCTGGGCGCAGGAGCAACTTTGTGTCAGTAATGATATGCTGTGGGTATTCCCAGTGCCTGGAGCTGCAACAGAATTTTGAAATGCAAATCCAGCCTCTTAGTTACTACAACGTTCGTTTCGTGTATTTAGTGTACTGATATCATGCATGCAGAGAGCGATGTTTGCTGAGATATCAGAGTGGTGGAGGACCAATGAGAGAGAAGTGGATTGTTGGTTGATTGTTTGTGGTGGTATCGTTGGTGACAGCCCTTGGCGTTTGTGTGTGGTGGGAGTCTTGATGGCAGTGCTGGCCGTTTGTTTGTGGCGGTGGCGGGGGTGAGAATGGTGGCTATTCCTGGGTACCGAGAGATTTGGTAAGAATGCTGTCGGTAGTAGTGGTGGTGGTGGTGGTGGTAGTGTGCGTGTAGTCGTGGTGGGGGTGTTGATGTCAGCGTTGGTCGTCAATACTGTGGGTATTCCCAGGACTTCCCACCGTGCCGGCGCGTGTCGGGTTATTACAGTGTGTGTCCAGTGTGTTGAGGTACATTAGCCTGCAATCCAAATGGCTGGGTCGGTTCTGGGAAACACGGGCGAGCATAAAACTGTAGAAGGGCTGGCCGAACTTCCACGACCGTCTGAACATCGTCTGCATAACACTGAAATACTCCCGGTGTCTCCTGTGACAGGTATTGCACCGGCCGCTGTACCTACGGTGCTCTGGCGGGGAATGTATCTATATTCAATTTTAGTTTTGCTTGTTAGTGTATATTCCACTTCACTATATCAAGTAGATTATTCATGTTTTTTCATGTGACTCTTCATTTTTCATGCATTTTTTGTACATGATCTGTAGCATAGGATCCGGTGTTGTAAGTGGTCAGTGTCCACTCATGTGGACAGCGAAGTAATTTCATCATGTCGACGTTATTCGATCTTATTTAAACTCGACTCCTTGGACTGGTGAACTTTACCGTGAAGGTACTGGACTGGTACTGGTGTGGCATACTGTTATCATGTGCTGCTAGCGTGAGACTGAGGTATGTGTAGGTTTTGTGTCCAGGGCGTCGTCGGCAGGAGCCTTCCATTGAGTATAGTGGTTGTAGCCAGACTGGTGTAGTAGGGTGTGGACGAGCCGCCGGCACTCTTCTGTGGCGTGTGTCCAGCCAGTTATGTCAACAGAGCTACCTGACCATGTCTGGAGGACGTGGGGTTGAAACCACCTGCCCTCGCGGACTTAGCGTCTGTCTCTTGCAAGGTCTGTGGGTTTCATCCATCGTGTGTGTGTGTGTATCAAGTGTGTCCATTAGCGTGACGGCCGACCTCCAGTGTCCAGGATGCACGTCTTTCATACTAAGTGTGCGCGTCCTGCCCTGGTTAGGCTTCGCAAGCGAGCGGTCTCTGTGGTGCACTGGTCACTGTTGCTGCCTGTGAGTCTCACGAGCCCGAGTTCGACTTTCGTGCAGGGCAGCAGGATCAGAGCCAACCCAGCTGTTCATCATGCTCGGTGCTTCGCCCCCCCAAAAAAATGAGTAATTAAAAAGTGCTTAGCTTTTGAGTTCAGTCGCGTAGTGAGCGTGTATTTGAAGCCATATGTGCCTAGTACACACATTCCTGATCGTGAGCAACGTTTAGGTGAGAAGTGGTAAAAATCATCCTTGGGCAGGAGCGACCCAGCAACATGACCCCCCTGGGCCGCTCTCTGGTCCCTACCAAAGAGCGTCTCTTGAAGTTCCCTGTAGTTTGAACTAGTCAGCAGCGGCGTGGCACAGTGTGACTGACCGTATTGATGTTTCCGGTACAGGACGGGCGATGAATCATGACTGTACGACCCTTGGTTATGATGTCTTGACCTCTGACCTGACCCTAAAGGTCTTACAGGAAGAAGACAAAAGACAGTGAACCATATTGGTAAACAGGAAGTACTACCATCCCCCCCACTTACCCTCTACCTGACCGCTTGTTACCACTTAACTCTCCCTTGACCACTACCCACGCACGCCCCTCTTGTTATAAGAGGGTCGCCGGCCGCCTTAATATTCAGACCGTAGTTTGCCTCCGTCTTTTTTGAGAACTACGGACAGCTCTCCACCAGAAGGCCGCTTGCTATTCCCTGGCTGCTGTTTACAGTTTTTCCTCCCATACGATATTGCGGCTCTTCGGACCGCAGACGATAAACATCTGTGTCACACAGCCGCTCTGGAGTTTACCAGCGATGGTTTTCATGGATCATCATCGTCCTCTTCTTCCACCCCTACAGCCTGAGCCATTGCTAATGACTTACACTCCAGACATTTCTGTCATATTTTGCTGCTTTTCCTGGCCGTAGCTTGAGGACGGACACAGGGAGAGGCCGTCCGACCCCAACATCTAATAACCTAAACCGGACAGAGGGGAGCGTGAGACACGGAGATGGGAGGGGAATGGGAGAGGAGGGGGTGGGGTGGGGGGACTAGGACTAGGCCGAGGCTGACGATGGCAAACAAATGCGTGTCCCACACACAGCGGCTCCGCCCAGCCATCACAGCTGGTGGTGACGCGTGAGCCCAATACCGGACGCGTGCAGGGGATATAGCATGAGAATTATGTAAGAAAAGAATACCTTGAATGATTATTCCCATATTTGTTCTGTTTACACATCAATGTTAATTGTCCATTAGCATGTTAATCCTGGGCAGCTGTGATTACTAACAAAACAGAGTCCCATTAAGGTTTAGATAATATGGTCCTTGAGAGTAGAGCTATATTTAACCCTCTCTTCTCATGAAGTGTACACACATTATCCGCTTCACCCTGTGTGCTGACACAAGTATATTTTAACGCTTGTTCTCATATATATATATATATATATATATATATATATATATATATATATATACATATATATATATTGTAAATCCTATTGCGTTGGGATATATTTGGTTACCCCATTTGTAAGAACATTGGATACACCGCCAAAATTCTCCTCAGCATGCCATTGTGGTAGCACATTTTACGTACGAGGAAAGGTAATTTGTGCTCTTCAGCCATTATCATATGTAATATAATATGCACAGGTCCTGTCCACTGAGCAGGTCTGTCAGGCAGCACGCTCAGCACCCCTTGAGCACGACGGTACCTTACGACCCTTGAACTAAACGGTACACCCCTTGAAGACGACGGTACGACGGTACCTACGACCCTTGAGCTGAACGGTACATCCCTTGAAGACGACAGCCAGATCCCTGACGGTGACAGCCGCCCCTGAACACGACAGAGGAATCGAGGAAACTCTAATGTGGGGTAAGGACCACATGCGAAACCTCAGCACGTATTGTCCACAACTGCTACGAAACTATGCTTACCATAAATAACTTGTTCGCGAACGGTACGACCCTTGACCCTTCAGCACGAAAGTACAACACTCGAACACGACATTACAACCCTTGAATACGACGGTACAACCCTTGAACACGACATATACGACGGCTCAGCTCTTGAACACGACAGCACGACCCTTGATTGCGAAGGTACCAACCTTGAGCACAGACAGTATGACCTTTGGGTAAGGTCGCCTGGTGTTTGACCAGACCGTTAAGGGTCGCGCCGTCGAGTTCGAGGACTGTACTGTCGTGCTGTTGGGTCGCACCTTCGTGGTCAAGCTTCGTAGTTATACGTGTTGATGTCTCGTGTATGGTCCTCACCCCAGTAGAGTTTACTTGATTCGTCTTCGTAATGGCCTTTGATTTGAACACATATTGTGAACTATTAGTCGGTCCCCAGTCAGCCTAGCTGTTCATGCACCCCTCAGGGTGGGTACCTGGCTCAAGCTAGGGTATATATATATATATATATATATATATATATATATATAGCGTTAATGTGATGGCCTTGATTAGGGCCTCAGCTGCCCGTTCCGTCTCAGCTAACATTAAAAGAAAGATAATTGACCTTTAACTGACACCCATTCAACCTGTAATTGACCCCCTGACCCGGGGAATTACCTATATCTTTTTCCGTGGGCACGATCTGGAAGATACTGCTGGCTTATACGTTGACCAAAAAGCAAATAGATTATATATTTTGTTCCAGTCTTCATGTTCCTTCCCCTTTGATATCGTTACTCCATTTACTTGGATTGGGGATGCAAGTTACTCTGGCTGCCCTTCAGCAGATAAACTAGACATAGACCATAAGGTCTTCAGATTCTCTGGCTTTCCCATGTACTCTCCTCCAGCAGACAACCTCGCCAAAGCCCGTGAGGTTTTCTGTTTTTTGGCTCTTCCATGCACTGCCATGTACCCACGTGAGACTGTCATGTATGTAGTATGTGTGTGTTCAGTGGTGAAATCTATTAGCCTTATTTCTTCGTTTCTTTAGAATGACTTGCCATATTTCGTCGTTCCTTATGAGTGGTTAGCCATATTTCTTCATGTCCAATGAAGGGGTACTGTCACCTGCCGTTTTCAGTCAGCCTTCTTGCATAATCTTGCAGGGAAGACTTCAGTCTGCTACTTGTAGCGCGACCTGTGTTCCAGTATTTGGTGTCCCCTCTCGTCCTGAACACATTTATCCTCTTGTGTATATATTTATGTTTTCCTGTACACGTTTGTGCTCTTCTGCACACCCTCATTCTCTCCCGCACATCCATCTCTTCTCTTGTACGTCTTCCTCCTCCTGTGCACCTGACTCCTGCCTGGAACCCCTGCCTCCCCTTCTGTACATCTCCTTTATTATACAGCCTTCTCTCCGGTGCACCCGGCTTGCGTCCACCCTTTCTATGGCAGAGGAGCTTCCTGTACACTCGCCCCTTTTTCCAGAACACCCGTCTCTTCTGTATATTAATCGCCACTCGTGTACACAAGCCCCCTTCTAAGAACACCCAGCCCTCTTATGTACACCCAGTTTTCTCAAGTACACCCAGCCACCTCTCCTGTACACACCCTCCTTCTCTTCTTTACACCCACCCTTCCTCCTCTTTTTTCTCCTCCTCTTCTGTACACCCATCCTCCTCCACACCCTCCTCCTCTTCTGTACACCCGCCCTTTCACAAGCGCTCTCGCCCTCTCTCCCATCCGCTTCTCTCTAGAGCCATTTGCGAGAGCCGGTGACATGTATTCTCCAAAGACATTACGTCAGAAGGTGAGGATAAGTAGCCAGGTACTCTGGGCCCGCACTTCTCCTCCAGCCAGGCCACAAGGACGACATTCAAGGAGCACCGTCGAGTGGGACGGTCGGGGATTATAGTTGCTTTGAGAGAGACGATTATAGAGGTGGGAGGGTTGGGAATATAAAGGTCAAAAGAGGACCTTTTTTTGTGGGAGGGGGGGGGGGCTGGTTTTAAGGATAATCATGGTTTAAAGGGAATGACAGAGGTTAAGGGGGAGGATGGGGTCGTCAAAAGGCGGGAGAGAAATGGAGGTTAAAGAGGTTACTGAAGAGGGTTAGGGCAGTAACGAGGTGGTTATAGATGATATAGAAAAGGGTTAGCGCAGTAAGTGGTAGGTTATAGAGATTATATAAGTGGGTTAGTGCAGTAACTGAAAGGCTGTAGAGATTATAGATGAGGGTCAGTACAGTTGGAGGGGGTTATAGTGACCATAGAATATGGACAGGGCAGTTTTTGTGAGGTTATTGTGATTATAGAAGAGGATAGCGTTGTAAGTACGAGGTTAAGGAGATTATAGAAGCAAATTAATCCAGTCAGTGGCAGGTTATCGAGAGCAAAGGAGGTGAATTATACTCGTGAAGGGAAGTATTATAGAATTATAGAGGTGAAAGGGGAGGAATGTGCAACAGAAGGGAGGTGGTATAGACCTGGGTGTGACACTTTCTGATACAACACTTGAAGTCTTATTGTCACGCCGTGTCAGGCAACACACCAGTCACTGTCACATTGTCATGCAGTTCACCAGTTGTCATGCAGCACACTAGGCACTGTCACACTGTCAAGCGACACACTAGTCACTGTCTCACCGTATTAGGCAACAAACTAGTCACTGTCACGCAACACCCTAGTCACTGTTTCACCATCATGCAACACACGAGTCACTGTCATGCATCACGCTAGTCACTGTCACTGTGTCACGCACCACACTAGTCGCTGTCACACTGTCACATAGCAAGCTGATCATCGGCACACTGTCTCACTCAACGCACTTGTCTCTTGTCACATTGTCTTGCAACACATTAAAGCACTGTTATGCTATATCACTCAGCACACTAGTTATTGTCAAAGTATGTCAGGCAATACTCTTTCTTAAAGTCAAACTGTGTCACTCAACACCCTAGTCACCGTCACATTATGTCATGCAACACACTAGTGCTGCACTGTAACGCAACACACTATTCCGCTTGTCACTGTCAGATAACGATGTTGTTGTCACATTGCGTGAAGTAACATTAGTTATATCGACACGTCGTTTGTTGCACTTTGTAAGGAGGAATGTTTTTTTGGGGGGCTAATTACATAGAATATGTAGAATGAAGGGAAAGAGTAATATACAGATTTGGTGACCATTCCGAAAGTAAGAATATTATAATAGAATGAAATGAAATAAGAAAATGAATAGATGAATAGGAGTATATGGATTAAGAATTGTAAAAGTTTAAACTTGAAGCATTATTGGACTTTGAGGACTACAGGTATGAACAACGCCATAATAGATGAGGCTTATACAGGCGTTATTTTTCTTGGTTGCTACAGTGATCTTAGGAACAGTGGCTTTTGGAGACAGTGAACGACGTCTGATTAACTTAAAGGATGGCGTTATTTCTGCCATTGCTACTTATGAATGAAGAGGTGTTGTGGGTAACGCTCTTGACTGCTAATCCATTGGCCAGGTTTCGATCCCCGGAGCGGGAGAACGGCCCACGGGTCACCATCCACCCTCCGGCTGGTTGGTGGGTCATAGGCGCCATCTTCGTCTGGGGTAAAGCGCCACAGTACGGGAGAGGCTCGAGTTCACCCAGACGTGTTTACGTCCAGGGCCAGCGGCCTCCCCCTCCGACAGGTCGTTGTGCCTACCAAGGGTTGGTACTTTTACTGCCGGCTGTCGGTAGTGGTAGCAGACGTACTTACAACAAAGTTGGCAACGGAATGATAGCAACAGCGGCGGCCGTAGGTAACACAGTAGCAGCAGCTGAAGGGGACATAGAGACAGGTGACACAGTAGCATCTGCTGTAGGTGAGAAAGAGGCAGGTGACACAGTAGCAGCTGCAGTAGCAAGAATTGATTGATAAGGCAGTAGCAGCAACAATAACAGCAGGAACAGCAGTAGGAGGTACAACAGTTGCTGCAGCGGCAGGAACAACAGTAGCAAATACAACAGTTGTAGCAGCAGCAACTGAAATAGCAGTAGCAGATACGACTTTAGCAGTAGTAGCGGGAGGAGGAGGAGCAGGAGGGTAGGCAATGGGTGCTCTCTCCCGCCTGCCGGGCTTCCCCACCGTGACCAGGGCTGGGCCTTCGTCAACACGTCCCGCTTCCCCTGGGCTGCTTTACTGGCGGAAGAAACTTTCAGTTTCCCGCTTCTGGTCTTTATGGCCATGTCCTCCTGTGGTGTCCGTGTCTTCCACGGTCCTCCTGCCGTCCGTGGTGTCCGTTGCTCGCACTCACTCGCCCACCCCGCACCTACCGTCCCACACATTACCATATACTTATCCATCGTCATGGCCACGAACGCTTACATGTGAGGGGTCCGGGACTTCCTACGTTGCTGTCGTGTTCTTATACGTCTTCCACAGGCTGCCTGCAAACCTGCTGACGTATTCTACCTACTGCCAGACACCTTCTCACCTTGAACACACACACACACACACACACACAGAGAGAGAGAGAGAGAGAGAGAGAGAGAGAGAGGTTTAGTCGCCACACAAAGAGAAGTGCAAAGAGATGATAGAGAAGGTTCAGAGGAGGACAAGAGAGGGTTCTAGAATAAGAGGGTAGCCGGCCATAAGGTGCCTACCAAAGAAGAGAGAAAAGTAAGGGGTGACCTGATCGCAGCCTTCAAGAATCTGAACCAGTGTGTTGATGTCGACTGTGAACAGTTCTTAGAGGGATGCAGGTACAGAACAATTAGTTGGTCGTAACGAGAAACTTGCTAGAAGATACTGTGTAAGGAAGTACATATCTTTGTTATAATAGTTGTAGATGAATGGAGTAATCTTTAAGTAATGAAACTGTGAATGATGATAGGATGAAATTGACAAATTTGAGGAAGTGTTTGATATAAAAGAAATCAAGAGATTGGTGCCCCACAAGTGTTGAACTCTGTTACTGGAAAACTGATTATCATTCTCTCTCTTTCTCAGTTCATGCACCAACAGGACACGTTCGTTCCTATGCACGACAGGGACACTAAAACCAAGAGATATACGAAGCAGAAATAAACTCTACAAACTTAATGATTCAGGCAACGACTCAAGTATTGCAGCGCGGTATAACACTGTTAGGAGAGACGTAAAAAGACTTATTAAGCAAACCAAGAGAAAGTATCGAGTGAGTATTGCAAGAGATAGTAATAGAGATCACAAAATATTCTATAGATTTATCAGTGATAAGAATTATATAAGGAGTGGGATAGGACCCTTAGTAAACGAAGATGGGGAGCTCACCGTGGATGATCAAAGCACTGTGATACCGATGAACAAGTTTTCCAATTCTGTGCTTACACTAGAGAGCAGTGATAAGACTGTGTTGGATATCTCACACACGATGACAGAATTAACCGTCACAGTTGGAGAACAATGAACACGACAGATGTGTTGAAGGCTCCTGGAAGTCGAGTTCTGATCTTTTGCATCCACGGGTGATTAAGTACGTCAAACACGAAACTGCCAAACTGTTAACCTATATTTTCAGTAACTCTCTCCGGGATGGAATAGTACCGCAGGACTGGAGACTGGCAGACGTTCCTCCTTTATTCAGAAAGGAAAGCGATAAAATTCCTGGCATTTCCCGTCCTATTAGCCTCATACCAGTTTTGTATAAACTTCTAGAGTTCATTATTAGAGATAAAATCATGGCCTACATAAAACAGTACAGTGTGATCAGTATCATACAGCATGGTTTTAGAAGACGCAGATCATACCTTACAAACCTCCTTGAATTTCTATCATAAATTATTCAATACCCACGACAAGACTAAAGCAATAAATATATTTCTGAAAATCTAAAAAGCATTCAACAAAGTTCCCCACTTTAAAGTGATGTATAAAGCCCAGGTTACGTGATAGAAGACATAGAGTCGTATTGAATGGTGGGGTCCCGTTCTCTCCGTTCTTGGGTATATACCTTTCCTCACTTATATTAGTGATATTGATGTAGGGCTGAATAACTTTGTGTCCTAATTTCCAGATTACACAGAAATCGGTAATGTCGTAGGCTAAGATTAAAAGAGAATCAAGATAAAATCGCTGATTGTTCCAGAAAATGGCAAATGCCATGTAACTTCAATAAATGTCAGTTGTTGCACTCAGGAAACCTCAACAAAAAATCGATTATGAACTGATGGACCGCAAGATAAAGAACTCTCCTTGTGTAAGGGATCCAGGAGTCACTATCTCCAATAACTTCGAATTCTCCCAGCATTGCAGTAAAGCTACCAAGAAAGCAAATTGGATGTTAGGATTTATTCCCAGAAACGTTACATACGGAAGCATGGACGTAATATTGCCACTATACCTAAGTCTGCTTAGACCCTACCTCGGATATGCAGTGCAGTTTTGGGCCCCCAACTTTAGCAAGCTTAAGTCTTACATTGAAAGCAGTGCAGCGAAGAGCAGCTAAATTGATTCCTTCCTTGCGTGACGAACCATACGATGACTGATTGCGAGAATTAGATTTGCTCTCCCTGAGCAAGTGGAGTCTCGGAGGTAAATTAATAGATTGTTTTGAAATACTTAAAGGATTCAGCAACGCTGATATTGAAAATTTCCTTACAGTCTCGCCAGCACTACCAGCGGGAGGAAATGGCCCAAAACTTAGAGGTCACCGAATTAATCTGGATTGAAAGAATTTTTTTTTTTTATTTCACTAACGACATTATTTACATGTGGAATAAGCTCCCAGAACAGGTTGTTCGGAGCAATATTGTTAATATGTTCAAGATTAGGTTTGACCATCACCTGTCACTTCTCAGCATTAAAGAATTCTTTAAGCAATCATCATATCGTAGTGGTATATATTATGCTACCTTCTCAACCACTGATCTCCCCCTGGCCAAGCTACGATAACTTACCAACATTTGATTAACCCGTGTCGCCTGCTTTTAAGAGAGCAAGAAAAAATTATGTTATCAACCATCCACATCAGGAGTAATGTGGACATGTTAAGTCGCAAGAATGGAGCTCAAAGTTTATTCTCATTGTTGTCTTTATAACAAAAAAGTGGAGGGATTTATGTCGCTGGTGATGGGATGCCTTATGGCTTTCCTTCAGGCATATAATCCTGCAAGGTATTTTTTCTACCTGTTTGTCGTCCGGCGTGTTGCTGGAGGGAGTGGAGGTTGTGGGAAGAGAGCCTTAGCTTTGCAGTCCTTTACTTCTGCTTCTTATAAGGGGACTGCATTTCCTATTTCAAGTAGAGTTGAGGCTAGACCACCTCGCTTAGACCTTGGGTCTGTGTGGACTCTCTTTTACACACACACACACACACACACACACACACACACACTCTCTCTCTCTCTCTCTCTCTCTCTCTCTCTCTCTCTCT
>JAYMFT010411707.1:0-13305 GCA_038088735.1 Panulirus argus | reverse complement strand
GGGGGGGGGGGGGGGGGGGGGGGGGGAAAGCGGGGGAAGGACGTCACTTGAGGTCATCCCAGTGACCTACTGAGTTCATCTTTCCCACTCTCTAGTCTTCCCCTGGGTCGTCCTCTCAGACCAACCATCCCTCTGACTCGCAATCCTCGACAACTCGTCTACTGACTCCTCCTTAATCCCCAGCTCAACCCCTGACACGGATTCAGATCCTTCCTTAGTCTGCTGCAGATCCTCTAATCAGACACTCCTGGTGCCTGCTGTGCCATTCTTCTGCTTCCTTTAACAGTAATCCTCGTCATTACTTTTCTTCAACTGAGTCTCGTTTCGCCCTCTCGTTCACCTCTGTGATACGGAGGGAGAGTGTTCCTTCTCCCTCCGGTTCACACTCACCCTCTCTTTATCCCTCCAGGGAGAGTATTTTTATCCTCTCCCCTTCTCTCTCCTCTTTGCGTTCAGCGGCCGTCACTGCTTCTCCTCCCTGCTTACTTATCATCTTCTCTCCTCATCTCCCCTTCTTGATCTCCGTCACCCTCCTCTTCCTTTTTGCAATACGTCGTCTCCTAATCCTCGACCGGACAAGCGCTCTCACCTCTCCTTAATATCTCTTACTTTCTTACACTTGCTCGTCGAACCTTCTTGTCCCTTTCACGCTCACCCTGTTCATCAGTCTTCTCCCTCAGTCTCGGAACGTCTCCCAGCGTCATCTTTCTCTTCTATGTCTTCACAACCGTAGCCTCTTTTCCGCACGTCACATCTGGAGCTTCTCCTCTTCCCGGAATGGGAGCAAATACCAGCCGAGAATCTGTTGTGTGGTGGGCGATGAGTTATGACGGTTGTTGATGAGTATAACGTCGTCTGTGGTCTCTTTCGATTACAACCTCTGTTAGTGTCTGACCTGCCAGGAAGGTCTTTATCTGGGATTGACCTCTGAACCTCTGACCTTTACTCTACCTTCCCTGCCACGTGCCTTCCTCGTCTAACCCTATGGTAACTAGGCCTAAAGAAACCCCATATCAATCAGGCCCTGACGCTCCAACTCCCCCCTCTCCCCCCTCCCTTACAGAGGTATAGGTAGGCTTCACGTACCAATCAACCTGTAGTATGATTCTTTATCGACCCAAGAGATCCACTCCTCTACGCACACACACACACACACACATCACCTGCTGATGATTATCTATCTCTTCATATTCTTCCTGGTCTCTTGAACCTCTAAGGTCTGTGGTACATCACTCGTGCTCCTCTGGGGCATCCTTCCTCATGTGCTTTGAACAGATAGTCTGCACCATCATCAACTTCCCTCCTTCTCCTCCTCCTCCTCTTCGCAGTTTCCTTCATAGTTCTGTTGTCGCAAGGACGAACGATGATCTGAATCGCATTCCCTCACTTTCCACAGCTACCTGAAGAGATCCTTCCTCATGTCGAATTCTCTTATATTCTTCTTCATTTCTGACCGCTGGTGTTGGTCTGCCCTTGCCACTTGCATTCCGACCTTCTTCCATTTCTAAGTCATATTTCTCCTCTCTTCCCTTTCCATTTTCATGTGATCTCACCTCATAATACATTCATTCGCTCGATACTCGATACCTGACCTCTTTAGGTGACTCTTATCTTCTTTCTCTCGACTTAATATCTCACCCAGTTGTCATCACTGATGAACAATATACTTACTTTCCAACTTTTTTTTTCCATTACCAACTCTCTCGCCCTTTTCCCTTCTCTTACTCTTTCCCCGATCTCCTATCCTTTGCAGGGCACTACACGCAGGAGCCTCCTGCTTTACTATCCTGTCATCATCTATACGGTAAAGGAGTTTAGGATACCATTACTGTCACCTAGAAAATAAAACCGCCACAGACCATCAGGTCTCCGGTTCTTATCTCACTCACCCCTTCTGTTCCCAGGCACTTCCAGTCCTACTGTCCAACAGAGGCGTTTACAGTCCTACAGTATATCCTCCACAGCCATTCCTGCCTCCCACGGCACACAGCACCGACACGAGAATCCACTTTGCTTCGAACATGTCTATTTGTCTCTGTCTGTCTGCGCGAGTGTGTGTAGTGATTCAGATGTGCTCTTACAATGTTTCAGTGAGTCTGAACATTCGTGCACGAGATATGAACAGAAATACCTTCATTACTCACTCTAAAAACATACTCTGACCCTCTGGCATTAACTCTAATGCCATACTGTGACTCCAGTACTCATAAACAATCAAAGGAATCAAAGTATAGCAACATCACAATTAGGTAGACAATGTGAATCCACACTCTCACCATTAAACCATAATATGACCCTACCACTCTCTCTACAGAACCACAATATTAACACACCACTGTCCATATGGAACCATTATATGACCCCAACATTTCACCACAGAGTCGAAGTGTGAACCAATATCCTTCTTTGCCAACATCTGACCCCAAGGTCACTATTGAACCATACTAGAATCACTCAAGCCCGGCAGACATCTCTGAGGCAGGTCAAATGTTGGCCCGTTCACTTGCCCATCATTTTACCCGTCACTCGGCTGGGGAGGCACGTGAGTCCGGACACTGAGAGGGAAGGAGAAAAGGGAGGAGGAAGGAAATCCAGGGTGGAAATGGAGACGGGTAGGAAACTTAGCAGGAGAGTGTTCGACCATTATAGAATTTAAGATAATATGATGGCCTAGCTTTTCATCATGCCATCAGTACTCCAGGGTCGTACTAAAGGGTATTACCGTCGTTCTCAAAGGGCGTACCATTGTGCTCAAGGGTAGTCGTAGTGCTCAAGGCCTTTGCGTCGTGCTGAAGGGTAATACTGTCGTGCTCGAGGGTAGCACCTTCTCGAGGGGCTGTTCCGACGTGTTCGAGGGCCGGACCGTCGCGCTTGACGGTAGTACCATCGTACTCAAGGGTCGCAACTCGTACTCAAGGGCCTTGCCGTTGTGCTAAAGGTTCTAAGGTACGAATTCTTGGATTGAACGCAGTATCAGGCCACCAAAACACTAGGGAACTGGCGCGCCATGTGGCTGGGCCTGACCAAACACTGGCAGATACCAGAATAATATTTACTCCCGCACTGGCTTATTGCTTCCGCCACCAGCTGTGTGTGTGTGTGTGTGTGTGTGTGTGTGTGTGTGTGTGTGTGTGTGTGTGTGTTTCCCTGTGTGCGTGTGTGTCTGTGTGTGTGTGGTGTGTTTATTTGCGTGTGTTATGTGTGATTACATTTCTGCACATTTAGGTTTACGTATGTAGTTTTTCTATATATAACTCGTATATTTACATATTCCCCGGGGCGCGCGTGTGTGTGTACCCATCCGACCCGTTCCCTATATCACCTTTAGGTCTCCGACTTGTCATTTGTCTCCTTCAGCTCCTTCAACCCATCCGTCTCACTTCATGTCCTTATGTTGTCTAAGCTCAGACCGCTGACACGGGTAGGGAAATTTTGTCTATTATGGATGCCTTATTTTCCTTCCTAAAATAGGAGAAGCAACCTTTTTGTTCTACATTTCTTCCTTATGAGAGTGAATGAACTTAAGTCAGGGTTAGATAAAGATGTGTGTCTTTCTTGACCCGATTTTCGTTTTTTTGACACTCCGTGGTGACGGGAGTTCTGCGAGGGAAGCAGGTGGTGGCGAGGTACGATGATTGAAGGAAGTAAAAGAATGGTGACTGGATGAAGTGCAGAAGCATCAGTCGCCCCAGTATGGAGTATTCGTCTCATATCTCAGCTGGGTCCTCTTCCGCCACCCTTTTAGCCTCATCAAGTCTCCCGCTATCACGTCTCTCACACCATCTTCCTTCATTAACCGTGCCCTTACTTCTCTCTCTTTGTTTTACAGGCATGGTTTCCGTACCCGCTGTCGTGAGGTGTCTGCATGTAAACCAGCCCTTTTGACCTGAGTCGCGGCATCGATTGACTGCTGCTTCCCATAACGTCTGCGTGGACACCAACCACACGAAGATTGACCGTTTTTTTCACATCTCTTTTTCTTTTCTTGTACAGCGAAGCTGTGTAATTTTCTTTATCGTTTTGTTTTCATCTCTTCATTCAACCCTCTTTCATCTGTAAGAGTCGTGTCTCTACAGCCGCCTGAAGAGCTTAAGTTAACCCTTCCTGCATTCCTTTTTCTCATACCTGTTCATTTACCTTCCACTAGAGGTGGCCATGATTGGGCCATGCTTCTAGCCGTGTCATGTCGAATGCCAACGGAAAAAGAAACTGAAGGATGAGAGAAAAGAGTGAATGAGGAGCACAACCGTATCGCTAGCATGACTTGACAAAATATAAAGAATAACCTTCGTAAAATCTCAAAGAGGTGTTGAGAATTTTCAAGGCTATGGAATAGATCAGTCTTATAAACGATCTGGAATTTTATATATGAAAAAGCTCGAATGGGTCCTGGAAAGGTCTGAAGGTTCCAAATAGGTATAACGGAGACAGGAAAGGACGGTGTTAAAGAGAACTTGTAAAAAAGAATTCTCTTTTAAAAATCTATATTCGTGAGAAGAGCGATGATTGGGTTACCACAATGACGTGCGCGCGTGCGTGTGTGTGTGTGTGTGTGAATACTTTTCAAATTGTTACCTTTCTTTTCATCAACTCTCCACATTGATACCTGTTGCTGGATGAATATCCGAGATATTCATTCAGATATTCAGAAGCCCCTTTACTCCCAGAAATATTCAGCAATCGCTGAAAGGAATTCCTCGCTTCAATTAAACCATGAAAGTCCGTTCGAAACGTAAAGAATTTTACCAGAGTTTCACAAGTTGCGCTTATTTTCCATAACTTTTGAGTGAACAACATTCTCCTGTTCTTAGAACTCGCTTGAAGTTCCTTACGCAGCGTCCCGAGGATCTGCGATGGAGGTCCAAATGTATAGGAAGACACTGTAGGATTTAGATAAAACACAACAAGGTACAGAATTCTACGATCTAACTGTGGAAGTAAAGAAGCAAACAACGTATGGTCCGAACCTTGAGTGTGCAACATTCACAGTATCTGAAGGATGTAGCGGTGACCCGTAGGGTGCTACTTGACCTAACCAGAGGAAGAAGTACAAGGCAGTTCCTGGACTCTTTACAGAATCGTCCCAAGAGGGGAAAGTCGACGAAAACTTTGAGCTGCGTGCAGGTGTTCTGCAGAAGGCACAGAAGTGGACATTTATCCCATCGTGCCCATATGCTTGACTCCTTCTTCACCAATATCTTCAGTGTTTCAAACTGAAACCAAGTTTAAGTTTCTTTTTCAGCATATCTATCTCATTTGTGTTTACATGAAGGCCAGTTTTTTTTTCTTTTTTTTTCTTACACTCTCCTTTAGACATTCCCTTGCGAAAAGTTTCCCATGCATACGCCTGCTTCATTTAAGATTAATTCCAAACAATTTTCAAGTGTCACTCCCGGCCGGGTGTGGACGAGCGACATGGCGCGCTCAGAAAACGGCAAGTTGAATAAGTTTGCAACTCATTATTATAATATTCAAACACCCTCCAAGTGCTGGTGGGGACCCAGAGGAGGTCTTTGCTGGAAATTTGATTTAACTTTTGGGCGATGCTCGAAAAGAAACAAACCGGATCATGAAATATATTTTTTTCGGGAAGCAACATTGTGGTTGAGGCTATTTGCAACAGGTTGCTAGTTTAGGCCTCTGACCTGCCTGCCTGCTCGTAGCTCTCACTTGCTAGAAGGTTGTACCTAAATCTACCTCTTACGTATCTACAGCTATGTTTGTTAGTTATCAGTCACCATCTACAAGGCATGTGCCACCATCTGCTTGTTATTTACCACTATCTACCGTCATCTGATAAGCACTTACCGTTTTCTGCAGCTGATCACCACACGCTTCATATCTTTATAAAAAATATAATGATAACAATGATTAGACCAAATAACTGATGAAATATCTTGCTATTGTCAGAAACTGTCATTGATGTTTAGTCTAACTATATAACAAAGAAAACTTTAACTTATAATCCTGCAGATACAAATATATTCATACAAATGTAAACACGTAAACACTCTTAAGGTAAACTGTGCAAACACATTAGTATAAATGCATATTGATGTACATATGCATATACATACAGACACCTAACACAGAGAGAAAGATGGGAGAGAAGAGAAAGAGAGGAGATAGTGTATCTAAAATACTCATAACGTGGGTACAACAAGGTTACTCTTGAAATCTCTGTTACCATAAAAGAAGGAAATCCAGACACCTTGTAAGACGACCCAGGTATAGTCTCTGACATTGGGACGGTTTTACGTATGTCTGGAATTCTGTACAGCCTTGGAACAAAACGGTGCAATGCAAATGATATCACATGTCGTGCAGCCAAAACAGCTATAATTAGCCACACTTGTGACGACACAGAAGAGCCACTCATATCAACTCCGGCCACGCGAGTGAGGCCATAAGGAAATAACTAGGGAGTTGACAAAGATAAATGCTATAATTAGCGTGTCATTTCCACCCTGGCAAGAGGAGCTGTAATAGTCCGCGATTCTAGCGTAGCTGGAAGGGCTATATTTACTCAGCGAAGCTAAAGATTTTGGCAGAGCTCCAGCGAGAACCCTGAGTGATAATAACCGTCAAGTCAAAAGGCCAGAGAATGGAAGATCACGCCAAAGGCTGTGTCCAGAGTGGTATTGCTTTCTTTCCGCCCAACTGCCTCACTGTGTTTGCTTCCAGGTTTGTTCTTCTGAGAGTTTCATCAGAAAATGGTAAAGGGGTCTGGACACACACACACACACACACACACACACACACACACACACACACATATTAGCCTGTTTGATTATGTTACTCAAATACCCAGTTACTTCCGAGGGATTTAACTCTGTAGATCTGAAGAAGTCCCCAGCCCTTGCACCGTCTACTGGCAAAGGGCAAAGATGCTCTAGCCCCAAGGGTAGACCTGCTGGTCTTACGGATTTCATGAGAGATTTAATAAGTCTGTACCTGTCAATACCGAATGGAAAAACTTTTTTTTTTTGTGCGATATCGAGCAGGGCGGCCATCCCGTGTTTACCTCAGCAAGACACATAGTTCTACGTCACGTAAAAAGGACGACGAGATGAAGATGAGTTTCCCGGAAGCACAACATGCGATCTTGTGTGATTAATCAGCCAGATGATGGCTTTCAAATCAACGTTCCCTGCCGGCTCGCTCAAGACCTCTTTTTCCCCACTTCTCTTCCAGGAGGGGAAGACTGAGAATTTCCCCACCTGTATTGGATCGCTCCTTCTTCTCTCATCATCGCTGGGAAAAAAAAAAATATTCGGTGTATGACCTGGGAAAAGTTTTGTGAATGTGGACCCAAGCTGAAGGTACAACAGCTTTACAATACTTTAGCAAACAATAGTCCCGAACTTTTCCTCAGTAGTTTTGTGTTGGTTCTTGAAGTCATTACTGGTTGTTAAAGTTGACGGTGGTTGATGAATGGGCGTCTGCCGGGGAGCTATTGGTGGATTTAGTCAGAAATCAGTGGAGGTTCTGCTGCAAATGTGAAGAGAAAGTTGTACTGCAGGCTTGATGATAAGGACTTGTTGCAGACGTAAAGGTGAAGGCGAGTTACAGACATGAAAACAAGAAGGGGCTTCTCTCCTCTCCTTGACACGATGGTATGATGACCTCCCTAACTCTGACACTAAGGACCTCAGACATCCTCTGGCGCCATGACTGGTGCTCATATGTCAAGGCTGGCAGGAAACTTAAATCACCGGTTCTTATGTCCTTAGAGTCCGTCATGCGACCATTATCGTCACGATCAAGAATCCTCTGTCGCAGCTGAAGTCAAGACTCCTACTGTCCTCCTGATCCTGGGGTCGAGACCCTACCTATTATCGCAGCTACTGACCCACGATCCACGATTCAAACCCCAGGGTTGGCTGGGAAAGAGCCCCTGGCTGGATATCAGGGGTCAACCAAAGCCCGAGTAAGTCGCTTGATATTTAAACTGAAACAGAAGGATTAAGCATTATTTTTCCATCGCACTTTTATATACATATTGATTACAGCTTCCTATCCTTCATATCAATGTAAAGGATTTTCCAATGCACCACTTGTACAAAAACGTGTACTGGGGGGAAAAATCGAGGTATGACAAAAAACTTGTTTCGTCCGGTTATCGCAAATATGTCTTTCTTTCTTTCCACGGCTAAGCTTTAGAACTCTTTACCTTCGTATGTTACTCTCCTAGCGGCCAAAACCTGAACCTTTTCAAAAGGCAGGTTTTGCACCGCCTCAGAAACATTTATAAACATTCTTCTTCCCTTCTCCTTACTTCTCTATTTCTATAGCTTCCCCTTTTCACGATTCATTCAAGGCCTGGCCTCGATTATGACCTTTGTTCGTGAATGGAGCCTTTGACGTTCAGAATAGAAAGTTCTTAGACACTACCACCACAGGCCTATCATATAGTGGTTCTCTGTGTTCTAATTCTCCTCAACACTGGCCGAGAAGGACCCTTTGTGTTGCCCGGTGGGTGTGGTGTGTTGATCAACTTCCTCGTCTTTAGAATGGTAATGAGGTCACTCTAAGGTAGGCGGCCATTGTGTTCAGCAGCACACTGAGGGGTGTGTGTGTGGGGGGGGGGGGAGGAAGGACGGTGTTCCTCAAAGAACATAGAACGATTTGGAGATCAGAATGTTAGGCCAGTGTAGGGGGACCAGGCAAGAATGGTAAACAAAGGAGTCAAGTTATGATGACAAGTTTGTATCGAAGGAACAGATGGAAGGGGAAGAGAACAGAGAATGTGAGAGGTGTGGGAAGAGGAATTTTGCGTGCTGGACCGACGATGATGAAGGAAGGTCGGTTACTGGTCCGGTGAACGTGAAGGAAAATTGTTTATTGGACCGGTGAAGGTGAACTAAGTTTGGTTACGGTCTGCTGAAGGTGAGGAGGGACACTGAATGCGAAACTGAACCATGAGAGACAAGTGGTGTGAGTCTGAACGAGGAAAATGGAGTCATGATGAGTGAGGACGCGTCTCATACTAACTCCCGTTGGGTAACGTGGCAACAGAGGAACCTGCTTGTGTTGTCAGTGTGATTGTTGCAATGATCAACAGGGAAGAACAGAATATCCATCAGTACTCACTCACCCTCCTCATCTACCAGTCCTTCGTCCTATTCTAGCCCTCACACTCCCTCGGCCCTCACCGAGACCCTATCTATTTTCAGCCCTTATCCTCCCTTTGCCTCTCCTAGCCCCCTAGCAGCCCTCCTGGGACGTACGTGGTTCACTTCACCAACACAGTTTCGAAAGTCTCGAAGTAAATCGATCGATATCGCCCCAGGGAGGATGGGGAGAGAGTTTTGAAGAGCTGGGGAGTTTTTTAGGGGAGGATGAGTGGGGGAAAAGGGAGAAAAAAGGTGAAAAGAAAAATAGGAGGGGAGGTTAGTAGGGTAAGAGAATGATAATGTCTGGTGAATCAGGAAGGCAGAAGGAGCGCGACGAATGATTGTACCAACAGGAAATCAACGCACACGTTTCAAAAGATAAGTAAAGGTGACTTACTTTTTACCTTCACGAAAGCAGACGAAAAAAAGTACGTAAAAAGTACGTTACCTTTTTGCTCTTATGTAAACAAATTAAGAAGTATTAAAGACACTTTTAAACCTGTACGTAAAGAAATCACTGCATGCCTTATTTTCTACCTTTACTTGAACAAACCATCAGAGTGGAGTATGGAATGTGATGAACACGATTGAAATGATGAAAATGTGTTTAGTGGGACTCTTTTCCGCTGATGAAACAGCGAGAACTGAAGGGACTGAAGCTGTCACTCATCAGTGTCATCAACCTATCTTTAACATCTGATGTAACATTGCATCAACCATTTTATGTTTCGCATTTTAAAGCGATTCTAAACACGTTTCGTATGAAGCCTTGAATTATCATTTCACTAGCGAGGCTTTCAAAGTCTACCCTTACCATCGCAGAATTTCCATCCAATCAGCTAAAGCCCGTATTTCTATACATCAAAGCGACACCCTGCTTAATGACGTTGGGTATATGTTTAATTAGAATGAATTTGGAAGCAGTTAAAGTGTTATGGAACTATTCATACACAAACCACGCTTTCAGGACTTACATTAAGCTTCGCAAACAACCGAGTTAAGCTTGCGATAAGTTGTCTTTTGAACACCAAAAAGCAACCATCCCTTAAGCTTCCTTCTCGTGCGCTTAGGTGTAGGTAAACTCTCTCTAATTACATCAAATGGTTGTGCATGAATCGTCATTCCTAATTAACGTTATATCTTCATGCTTGAAGTAATTGAATCATATTATGTTAAATGGATTACAGGATTTTGGATGTGTTTTCTGAATATCTTTGAAAACAAATTTTATCGGGATTCTCGTTTTGATCCCTCAACAAAGCAGAACTTCGTCAGTGAATGAGAGCTTTGATTGAGCTGTTTCTAAATAGCGAAGACAGTTCTGTTTTTCTTTTTCTCTCTCTCTTATTAAGACTCTGACATTTAGAATAATTAGAGTTTATTGAGAAGTCAGTCAGTTCCCCGTACACAATGGCTCGCTTCTTCTCTCCTTGTGTCGTAATCCAAACTTTTTTGTAAGAGTTAAACATATCCTCATCAACCACCAGCCGAAGGAGAGAGAGAGAGAGAGAGAGACAGACAGAGAGAGAGAGAGAGAGAGAGAGAGAGAGAGAACGTTGCTCCAGGTCTGAAGATCCTGGAGATACAGTTGTCCACTGCGTCTGAAGCTGAGGGAAGCCTGACCCTCCAGCCTGGTCTCCGTCATCACCTACACCAGCAAGGAGTCTTTAAACCCTGTATGCGCCTGTGATCATCACTTCGATCATCTCCTCCCTCCTGCCTGTGTCTGACGTGCAGTTTATTGATCTTTCTCGCGAGATAACGAAGCGTTTCGAATCACGTTCGAGCGAAAGCATTGTACAGTTACCAAAGAGAGTTCTAACACCTTTTAAGATACCAAGAGAATACCTATCAAACTTTCTTATTTGGCTTGAATATACGAGATATGTGTGGGTGGCTGTGTCGGTCATGTGTGGGTGGCTCTGTGGGACGTATGAGGGCGGCTGTGTGGGACGTGTGTGGGCGACCGTATCAACTGTACGAGACTCAAAGAACTATGCCTCTAACGCAGACCGTCAATAGACAGTGGACGGCAAGGGAATCTTTTATTTCTGAGAACTATGAATGGAAAGAATATTAGACTTAAAAGTGTCACATGTCTCCCGTTCTCTACCATTGTCTGTCTCAGATGTTGCATAAGACCAGGTGTCATGGCTACGTCTTACTTCTCAAGCCATATATATATTTTCTTAAAAGTTGTTCGAAGTCATGCTCTAATTTGTAGCGCTGAAGCGGACACATACATTGAAACTTTTCTTCACATACGAATCATAAGCAGAACTTTCTTCAGAAAGGAAACAACCCTCACAAAATGGACTACCATTCCTTAACAGTTGTTATATACAGAATAACTTTCCAAAACTTCTGATTCCAGAAAGGGAGATATGGTCCCGGGGCTGGCTGCAGCAAATTCTTCCAACTTGACCACGAAAAATTCTCTCAAAAATTCAGCAGTTTTTGCTTCACGGGGCAGGACGGGCCACATTAGGCCCTGTGTCGTAGTATTTGACCCACAAATATTTCAGATATATTTCCTGGTAAAAATTTAACCATTTTTCAAAGAAACGTTTATCAATATATCTCTTGATACAATAAATAGTATAGATACTCAGACTAAGGATTTTGTTAGTTTTAATTCGAAAGAAAATCTTTTGATATTCTCTCTCTCTCTCTCTCTCTCTCTCTCTCTCTCCGTTAATTCTTAAAATTTTTTATATGCAAAACGCTTTCCATTCTTTTCTTCCGTAAAAGTCTGGTAAGGAAATTAACCTTTGACCCTGATCAAGGATTTATAGTCCATCATGATTAAAACAATTTTCCGAAAACGACTTAAAAAAAAGGAAAGGATTTTTGCCAAATATCTCAGAGTATAGTAACTTTGTTTCCATATTTCGTATTTGTCGCAAAATACCTAAATATTTGATACTGGTGTGAAGTGATTTAGAATTTCATCACGACAAAATATGACATTTTCTGACTTTTTTTTTCTCTCTATCGACAACTGACCTTTGACCTAGCCTGACCTCAGTCATCCGGCCAGAAGTCCTGCCTAATTACCCTCACAAATCATCCTCCCCGAACTAATTATCTCACTGGGTCACCACATACGAGGCTGGGCCTCCCAGACCCAGGGATGATGATGGTAAAATATTCTCCTGCCAGTGTGGAGTTTCCTCTCCAGCTTCGCTCTGTACTCGTTCATGGAGGCGTTGATGACGCTGCTCTCTCTCTCTCCACGCTCATTACGACCTGTGTCTCTTCCTCTTGTTCCATTCCCTCATGTCTTTTTCCGTGCTTGCACTTTCTCATTTTCCTTTCCATGTTTGCGCTGTACTGTTTGCCTTTCCCAGCTCTCTCTATATTGTTTACCATCCCATTCTGTCATCTGTTCTTTCGCTAGGTCGTTGTTTACAAAGATCTGCTACTGTTGGCCAGCTTGCTTGCATTCACATGCTTGCAACTGTTCACCTCTCTCATGTCCACACCCAGACTGTGCTTCCATGCTTGCCCTCCAGTATAATGCTAACCTTAGGGATCTTCGTGCTGAGACATAGCGTCTTTCCTCCCTGTGAATTTCAATACTGATTTGAACCATTTGTTCCGTGGATATCATTGCCTGATGCCAACATCATAAGCGCACTTGGCATTCAAGTGCGTTACTCAGAAGAATTTGAGGTGTCGGGTTGCCTCAGACGAACGCACTTTATGGTTCGGATTCCTACACCTTAAAGCAATTTACGAGTTGGGTGACCTCAGCCGAACACACTTTACGGGTCGAATCACTCCAGCCGAACGCACCTTTCCTAATTCTGAGCCACATCTAAGATGGTAACGCACCCCAAGCGAGGCAGTGTATCCTCCGGGAGAGGCCCTCAGGATGGTAATACTGAAATGTATGTAAATCGTATAGCTTGTTTACACACGTTTACGATTCCAAGGCTCGGGAATACGAATAAAAAGGAAGTTGGTGTTTATCTACCGTGTATTTGTACAATGCTTGTTGACCCTGAAGCTTTTACACGAGAGGTAATTATGCAGTAATAGAAATAGTGTCCAATTTTTGCTACGTGAGACAGAGAGAGAGAGAGAGAAAGAGAGAGAGAGAGAGAGAGAGAGAGACAGAGAGACAGAGAGAGAGAGAGAGAGAGAGAGAGAGAGAGAGAGAGATGTTTCCTCGAGACAGAAGACA